>JASGXE010020768.1:0-33041 GCA_030068105.1 Sinentomon sp. SZTP_YWyxl
TTAGCAACGCTTGTTTCGCGTGAATTGCTGGATTCGTTCAGAAATGGCGTCGTGTTGAAATTTCCTGTTTTTTCCTGTTTTTGCTCAATTTTGATGCGGTTTGAAGCGTTTTGTCGGTATCTCAGCCGTTTTCTTCTGCGGAGGTGTTTTTTTTTTGTTGAAAACATTAAATATAGGCGATTTTAATGACACAGAGCAGAAATCTGGCTTCGTTGGGCGGGAAATGCATGCATTTCCGATTTTTCCGTTTTTCGAAAATCCTTGCAGGAATTATTAATTCCGGCGGGGGCGACACTCCGTGTTTCCGAATGGTGCGGAAAAGCATTTTAAAACCAGAATTCGTAATTCCGGGCTTGACCGGTTAAGGCCCAGGTACTTGAAAATGCCACATATTTTGTCCCTCTGTTCTGTGCCACCTACATGTTTGGATGGCTATCTCGATGAGATATCTCATCCAAGTGTGACCCAATCCAGCTGATGTGGAAACCTTTCTTCAGGTGGTAAAGATTTAGGCTACCTGCCAATTCCTGTGGCATGGTTTGTGTATAGGTAATTCCACTGTTCTTTTTGTTCTTTCAGTCCAGACATATTTGCTCAGAAGATCAGCAGTAAGCTAGCAGAAAACAGTTCCAATACCACCAGCCTTGTCATGGTAAGATTAGAATCGTGTAAATGTAAAATGATTTAGGCTGAATGGATTTCATAACTTTGATAGCTTTTAATTGGCTCTGCATCTAAAACATGTTTTCTGCTGCATGGCAATCCTGTGGGTGTCTCTTCCAGTCAAAATGTAGGGAATGAGTACTTATCCCTGGCTTTGCCCGGTTCTTCCAACAGAGTTAAAATTATGTAACCCTGGGTTAAATCCTTAATCCGAGTGTAATGTTAAAATCGCAAGCCTAACTCGGGTTAAGAGTTTTATCCATGGTTAAATTTTACTCTGTTCGGAAGAACCGGGTAGGAAGCCTTCAAAACCCTTTGGAAAACCTGGAAAAAACCATGAAAAGTGTTTTCCAAAATCGCTGAAAAGCCTCTCATTTTACCTCCATTTATTTATGCCTAGCGGCACAGTGAGGTCGACCGACATCATACCCAGGTACACTCATCGGCGTGGCATTATACTGCCTTTGCATTGAATTTCATACCTACTGCCTTTCCATTGAATTTCAATGCAAAGGCAGTCGGTATGATCCCGCACCGACAGGCGTACATGGCTACTCGTACTTGCCAACATCGCACATGTACTCGGGGATTTTTGGTTGCCCTGGAAAACGGGGATTTTTGGAAAACACCCTAGAAAATGGCCCTTGACATCAAACCAAAGTTTTTAATTTTTTTTTTCTTTGCCCCGAATTATTAAGACTTTGCACAGGCAGACCAGTCTGACTGTCCTATAATGGGTCTGGAAGTAATTTTTGAATAACAAAACAAAAGGAGAGACAACTTTACGTCGTCTGCTGCAGGCAGTCAATAAATGATGTTCAACTAACCTCGCCTCACTGGGGCACTCATCAGTCACCCTCACCCAGCTAGAGTTGGAGGAGGCTTCCAGGTGAGACGCTCCAGCATTTATTTATTCAAACATTTTTCAATTTTTGAATAAGTGTTTGGCTTCTGGGAGGTGAAATACTTCACCCCCGGACCTCCCACCTGAAACTCCACCACCCCCGGACCACCCACCTGAAACTCCACCTCTTGGATCCCAGCGGGGGCCCCTAACCTAGACCTCCCACAGGTCCATGGGTGCTTCGCGACCAGCCCTTGCCCCTTTCAATTTTTGCGGTGCGACTACTGGGTGCGGGGAAACGTGAGCCTGCAGCCACCCTGATTAATCTGAATTGGAAGTTCCAGAAAACTCGGGAATTTTTTCCCAGAAATTGGTAGTAACCTTGCTTTTTTAAATACTTTGTTTACGTTCAACCAACTATCCATAAAACATTCTTTCTTCCGTGATTTTCTCCCTAGATTGACAACAGGCACTTGTCAGTTGATATGGAGACTGCTGCAGTTACTATCTACCAGCAAGCAGAGGGAAAGTGGAAACCAGTGGCTGATAAACCAAAGTCCAAGTAAGAATCCCTCTCTCCAGTTCTTCAGTAAACAAAACACAATCACCTAGGTATTGTATGATTGGAATGCTTATCATGGTTTTGCAAGCTATTGCTATTCATGCTTGCTCAAACAGCATCCCAATTGGAAGAAGAGGGTGGTCATGTACAGGAAGTGTCTGAATCAGAGATGGACAAACATGCAAATTGTTTGTCGTGCAAAACCCACATGAATGGCATTTCAAACCGTGTGGTGACGGAACAAATATTGCATGCGAAAATGCAAAACTTTCTGCATTTTTATTAAGGGGCTTATTCGACATGAATTGTTATTTCGTCAAGATGCTGTCACTTTGCAAGTTTCAAGGCCTGATTGTACACTTTTGTTTGTCGCCTGTTTTACACTTGTTCATCCCAAGTATCCATCAGAACGTTGGAAAGAAGTTGCTGTGCTTTGCTTCCACCACAAACTCAAACCACAAAAGGTTTGTGGTGGAAGCAAAGCACAGCAACTTCTTTCCAACATCAAGATGCCTTCCACGAGCTTCAAACAAATTCATCCATCAGAACGAAGGAAGGATGTGAAACAAGTTTCTGCAAGAAGGGTTTCAGAAACCAATCAATCGGGTGTCTTGGTGTTTCCTACTCAAGCTATTCTGTCAAGGGGCTCGCATTAGGCAGTGGGCACTTGACAGTTGTCATTGTTTTGGTTCAGATTATGGTCAAATTTGTCACCACCTTAACAATATTTGAACATTTCAAGCATTAAGAAAGAAAACAGTCAAAAACAATGACAACTTTTCTGAACAATGCACATGCTGGGCTCCACTGCCTAATTTACCTTGTGAGCACAAACAGATTGGTTTGAACAGAAAAAAGGTGAAAAATTGCACCAAGATGCCTCATTAGTTACTAAACCAAATAGGTTCTGAATGTAAACTTTTATTCAAATGACTACCTACTCAGTTTTGGACATACTTTTTACTGAGGTGGGTGTTTTGTGCTCTAATTTTGGCATACGCAGAAGGCAATGCGATCAGAATGCAGACGTATAATTGCCCATCCCAACTTCGTTTTTGTGAAAATCTCCCAAAGGTCAACTGCGGTACAAAGCATGGTTCTAGATTTCTTCTATCACAAGGTTCATGCGTTGCTATTTCGCCAACATGCATGCATTTTGTTTGCGAATTTCCCTGGAAGCTGTCAGGTCAAAAAAGGGGTTTGACCTCCACTCTTGAAAATGATTGCAATGGAATGTTAAAAGGCTTGCGGACTCACTGATTTGGGCAACCATTTCTTTTGACCTGATTCCGACAAACAATCTGGTGGGACACCATTTTATTTGCCCAATAAAACACAGGAAAATTACCTTTGGATTACAAGGAAAAGACATAATAGAGCCAGTTTTCGTTCGTAACTTACAAGAATAAATTTGCTACGTTTCGGTCCCACGCACGTGGACCTTTCTCAAGCGGTGTCGGTATCACACCAACACTGCTTGAGAAAGGTCCACGTGCGTGGGACCGAAACGTAGCAAATTTATTCTTGGAAGTTAGGAACGAAAACTGGCTTTATTATGTCTTTTCCTTGTGATTCTGACGTTTGTGGTGCACATGCTGAAATTACCTTTGGATTGACCATTAAAATGGTCGTCTATTCGAAATGGTGGGAGTTGAGCGTTGTGATAAACAAATATCGTGTGTTTATTTTTTGTTGGATAAATGAGAAAAAAAGAAGAAAAAAATCAACTTCTGCATGCAGCTCCATTCTGACTGTTCTTTCTCTACCTTTAGCTTGCATCTCCTCGAACATGACGATTCCCTTCAAGTAATCTCGTCTCTGTTGAATAACAGCACCTACAAGCGGCTGGTCGACTTTGACAACCATCTCGACGATGTTAAACAGGACTGGTTGAACCCAAGTGTCAATGCTATCATCGACAAGTTGTCAAGCTAACCATCTGCCAGAACAATTGTTACTTTTGGTGGCATTTATTTAGCCTTTGTGTGTTTCTGTTCTGTTGCTTTCGCTCTGTTGGTTTAGTGATGGTCGTTTTTTTGACAGATGGTGACATTGTCGGATGGTGATTGACAGATGGTGGTGCTGGCTGGATGGGTTGTCAAAACAACTTCATTCCACTCCCATTTATTTTAGCTACCTTCCCACGTTTCAATTTTATTTCGGAGTAAAATCGACAATTACTGCATCATATTTTCATAGGCCCTAACAGGAACAACATCTCATCGCCTAACCGGAATAACATCTGGGCCAAACTGGAATAAGCGTTGGTTAAATGGTTGAAAATTCCTGACCATACACCTACGCTTTTTGATGTTTTCTTTTTGGACCGGCAAATGGGACCATATGGCCCATATCATTGCCCTTATGTTGTCAATTTTTGGTCCTCATGCACTGTTTTATCATTTAATTTCGAATCGACATGGCGTGTGGGCTACCTACCTTTCCATTTCACCACTGGGAATAATGTCAAAATTTGCAGGTTTTGCCTTCTGTCAGTGCTGCTGCCAAGTTGCCAAAATCTAACGGTGCCTTAAATTTAGACCTTATTATTCCAGTTGGATGTTATTCCCATCGGATGTTAGATGTTATTCCTAGATTAGAAGTTGGTAACAACAAAATCAAAGCTGACGAATACTGAGCTGAACATTCCTCAGCGGACAGAAGCCGCAAATTGCTGTCTAGTTTTACCAGCTTATTTGATTCCAACGTGAAGTCAGTTTGACGTCAGCATGACTGCTGTGGCCTGAGGGCAAGACTGGCGACAAAATTGATTTGCTTTCACAGTGGCGTCAAGCACTCAGATAATTGTATGGCTATCAACCCTTATGGGTTGCCTCCAACAGTGAAAATTCATTGTCCCTACTCTGAAAATTCTATGGCTCTGGTAATTTAATCTAAAAGCAGAGACATTGGAAACAAAAAGTCATTTGACATGAAAAGACATGAGAGAAGTCAGAAATTTGGGGCTGCAGCAAATTTTAATTTTTACTGTTCGTTTTGGGTGAGAAATTGACATTTCTTGGAAAAGATTCCGAAGATTCAAGATTCTTTAATTATGCTGACAATTTCCCGACTTTTCCTAATTTTTTATTTTTTGAAATTCTCACTTTTCAGAATTTCCAGGGGGATTTTCCCAAAGTTTTCTTTTGGTGACTGTCAACAGAAACTGCTTCAGCCTGACAATGTTCTTGAACCTTATCTAGGTATCACCTTCTTTTGAGGTCGATGGGTGCCAGCGCCTTGCCATTTTTCGTTCTGACAACCCTAGGCGCAGTGGAAAGGAGCCTGCCAAAACCCTGGAAAAACTGGATTGAAAGCCCTGGAAAATTCGCAATTCCTTCTAAGAAAATTTGTAGCAACCCTGGTTCAACAGGCTACATTACAGAGCATTAAAGGTCTGAGGACCTTGTTGGTATGAGCCACTGACTTGTCAGAATTACTATGCATCATTTGGAAAGAGATGCCAACGATGTAATATTGCCAAAAAACTTTTAGTTAGACCTCTGCTGCCAACTTAACTTTGCGTTAGCATGTTAAAATGTGTGCGAACTCATTAAAGTGCAATCTTTCATCGCCTACTGTCTGTCTCACTCACTCTTCATCATTCAAAAGACATTGGGTTCAGTTCATCCACGGGGTGACTAAAGTGGATATGATGTCGGAAACATTGGCTGAATGTGGAAACACAATGTGGTTGCATGTGACAAATGACCAGTTGTGTTTCAGCAGGGCCAGCATCTGCCTGCTCTGGTGTGCAGGCATACCCCCTCCATCTGCCAATTCCCACGATCCCTATTTAACCTTTGCACAATGCCATTCTGCTCAATCCAAATGGGTGTCTAAAGGGAGTCCAAACTTAATGGGAAGAAATTTTGAAAAAATGGAACCTCAAATGGTGCTCAGAATGCTCAATTTTCTAAAAAATCTGAGTTTTTCCTTGCATTCCCCGTTTACTCAGAACAGATAGACACGTCAAATCAGTCAATGAATGTTGTCTTTTCAAATCTAATTTGCTGCTAAAAACACGACACGACCAAACAACCACGAAAGTGCTATCGCGTCTCAAACACTGGACTCAACGACACTCCTTTCATCATTTCAACTTCAGATTTCAATTCAGGATTCAGAATTTTCTGTCTTGCTTTCGACATCCACAGCCAAATCTCCATTCGCCCTTGTCCGTGATTTTCATGAACTGCCGTCGGCATCACGTCCCATTCAACAAGCCCTGATTTAGGCATGGGCCGACGGGGTCCGCGGCTGTTGGGGCCTCCGAATGAATTGCGATTCCGGCCCCCAGAAGAGTAAGAAATTTTGCAATTTCATCACTCATTTTGATTTTTTTGCTGTGGTTTCCCAGAGAAAACAGAATCTGGCACTCGGCTTCATATTCGATATGGGAAAGAAGATCCGCGACACAGTTCAGCTTTGTCGAAAACAACTCACAGCTCTTGAATTATTGGGTGGGACAATTCATGACTTTAAAAATATTGAAGGGGACGTGTCCCCCCATGATCTGCGCCAATGCGAGCAAAGCAACATCGAATCATTCATGAGTTGTGGAACTTTTTGAGGCTTTTCAAGCATGGCACAACAAAATTCCCAACGTCTTGCTCCACAAACGCATTCCGTGCAGGAGGAATGCATTTTGCAGCACACTCAAATGGGATATGATTATGAAGCTCCATCGGTCGCCCCTTTCCTGGAAGGTATGTAAATGCCTTCTGTGTCAGAGTAAAACACACGAATCGTTTGCTGTGTCATTACATTGTTTAATCCTTTTTAGATCGTTAGACGGTACTCTTCTAAAATAGGAAAAAAGCTACCTGCCTCCAGAAAATTGTTACGTTGTCCTGTTTGCAGTCCATGTCTTGTTGAAGTTTATTGCCAATCACTTAAAGTGCCTATTCGGTACAGAGCTCTTCTTGGTGTGTCCATTCTACGAAGGCTGTTTGAAAAAGACTGACACTACCATTGCTTGAGTCGATATCTCCTTATTCTAAAGTGTTGTGGGTTTTTTTTTTATTTTAATGAATCCCCATGTTTGGTTGCACTTGACTCTCTAGCACCATGCCTCAAAGTCAAAGACAAGTTGCAGGCCATCGCCTCCATGTCCTTGTTGACGGCTTTAATGGACAGATATCGTTGTTCCAACAAGCCATGGGACCACATCAGGGCTGATCGGTGGGTGGGGAAAGCATTCGGTTCCTCTCAGTGCTCGAATCGAAGCTGGGTGGAAAAGTTGGCAATGTGAGGGTGGTATTGGCAAACAGGGATCCAAGTGAGTATGGATGCGAGTCATGTGAAGATTTTACTTAAAATCTCATGCTAATACACACTGATATTCAGGTGCTGGGCATATACGGAGCACATCAAAAGTCCTCGAACATAGGCGATATTTTAAAGCACTGGTTAGCACAGGGGCCGTCCAATTAATTTCAACAGGGCTTGGTGCAACTTCACGCATCACACGAGTGTCATGACGTTTTGCGGCGCATGCTGCCATCGATTCTAAATGGCACTTGAGTTAATAATGAACTCCTATGTTCGAGAACTTTTGAATTTGATAAGCCCCGTGTAAGTCATATTTAAGTCGCAGCAACAACCCCTTGATAGCATTCTTTTTTGACGAAAACATCAAATCAAAGATCGATCAGCCGACATATATAAACTTTCTCCTTTTTCATCTGTGGAAAGTTCCCTCGGCGTTTCTGTTTCTTGAAAGTTGAATGACAAGACATTTGTTTTAGAGACAGTGAGCCAACAATCTTTGTGTTTTTTATTTCAATCTGTTCAGCACCGAATGCTTCAAAACATATAGCCATTGTCACTGGAGATTCAACTTCATGTCCATAGTCAATTCCACATTTGGATGCGTACCTCATATCGTCACTGGGGAAACTTGAAAAGAATGCATGGGTAGTGTTGTGTATAGAAATCAAATTTTGCGATGCAAATCTATCCACTTGACAGTGCATCAATCATTTGATACGTATTTAACAAACTTCGTACGAGTATTGTAAAAATCACAAGCAATGGACCAAAGAAAGCGTCAAAAATATTGTTAAAAAGCCAACACACTGCCGACGGCAGCCAGTGATTAATCCCAGACATATTCAGGTTCTTCTTTCTTTTCAAAGTACAAAAATGCCAAAAAACTGTAATCGCAACAGTCTGCCACCAAGCAGTTGCAAATACAATTAGCTAGCTAAACTAAACTACAAACAAATGATGATACTGCAAACACAGCCTGCAAAACTCATGTGGACAATTATTACTTATTTTTTTCGTGAGCAATTTTAATGCTTAAGGTACGAAATTACATAGCTAAGCTAAACTAAACAACTGCTAATCTTGTCTGCTGGGTGAACCAGAAATCACTTCTTTGACATGTACCTTGGGAGTTGTAGTCACCCCCCGCATTTGGAGTGCATTCTATTGTGCACCACCTTCTGTTCCCGCTGCGGTCCCACAACGGTATCACTTGCCATTATCAGGATGACAACCATGCCCAGATGATAAAAAAATGTCCCATTAGTCAGTCGGAGGGCATTTTAGAATTGCTCCATATTTTCTTCCATCGTGCCGTACATCGCAAAATGGTTTTAATTTCTTGAATATTTCACTGCGTTTGGGAGTTGTGTTGGGAAATATACGAGCAAATTGTAAGGGCAATTCTTGTACTTTCTGGCAGGAAGATCCAGAATTTTTTTTCCAGAGAAATACCCCCCTCCCCCGAAGGAGATCATTCTGTCAGTATTCAGTTATCCAAAGTAATGTCACTCACCATACAAAGGATGTGTCATCCCCCAATTAGTCTTGGTCCTCAGAACCAAATCTTTACATCATCCTTCACCTTTCAAAACCCTAAGGAAACAATGTATGTTTCGGACAAACAAGCGAATGGCACTTCAGATGAATCACCTCAGAATTCCCGGTCTGTCTAGCTCGACAAAAAGTCAATTTTTGCATATGTCAAAACAAAAAATGCACTCCTATCTCAGCATCCTGCAACCCCCAACATTGGCATTCATGAAAGCCAACTTCTGTTTCACCCATTTAATCTAAAGCACAGTCTGCCCAGTCTGCATAAAGCCCGGTCTTCACATTCACATTTTCATGTCCGTGTAACAACGCATGTGTGAGGACTTGCACGCAGAAGCATTGTTCTGTGCACGCGTCGAATGCAAGCAAAACCGAGAAGATTCAACATTTGCACATAATTTTGAGAGCCGGTCCATGTAGGTGGAGAAGGGAATGCAAGCACCTTCCTGCTCAGCTGCACAAAACCATTCATCTCATTCCAATTGGCATCTCTGCGATTGTGCAACCAATTCTCACACTTCGCCTGCATGCCAGGGAGTTTTTGACCGTGCACCCTTCAAAATTTGTGACCAGGCAAGCTTGCAGCAAACAATTGGCCCGTGCACGATAGTTCCCCATTGCAACTCAACCCGGGTTCAACTCAAAAGCCAACTCAAAGGAAGATTAGTGTTGGGAAAAATTTCATTTCTGTGCACCACGTTTATTCCTTCTCAATTGTTGCATTGTTGAAAGATGCATCCGTCTGTTGAATTGGCTGCCATTGAGATGAACCTGAGAGGATGTTGCAATAGGGAATACGGCCAAAGGTTTAAGGCTCGAAATTGTTTGGGAAGATTTTTATGACAAAATATCAATATCAAAAATATTTTGCCTCTGGATGGCCAACCCCTGACAAATTGGACAATGAGCATGACTCTTACTGGGTGGTTTTGCTGATTTTATCTCCATATCGGGAAATCAAGCTCACGTTTCCGCCGAATCGTATCCGAAAGTTATCAAGACAGTCTCGTCCTGATAACAGATGCACTATGCATCCTCCAAAGTGTTGGCTCGACTTGTCGATATGGAGATTTAACATTGTCAAAACTACGCGGTAAGAGGGAAAACCTTAACACCACACACATAACTTACCATCTCAACAAGTTACCACCTCACTGTTTGAGGAGCAATGGTTTCCATTCCTTATGCTGATCCAAGTAATTTTTCTGCATTTTCTGAATGTGTTTATTGGACAGAAAGAAACTGCCCATGGAAAAAACACACTCACCGTGGACCAGGGTGAATTCGCATGCGAGGAAAAATGCAAATGTGAGATGGCTATGGATGCATTTTTTGCCTCAGTTTACGTGCGTAAATTTATGTGAATACAAAAAACTCGAATGTAAAGACTGGCCAAGCTAAGCTAAGGAACACTTGTCTATATAAGTACACAATGCAAAGAAAAAAAATAATAAGAAATGCAACAAACAGGTGCATCCAAGTTGCCCCAGACATGGTCACCGGTCTGCCAATTCTTCTTCAACGAGTTTGCATTATCAATAATAGAATCATTGATCATCTCCGTAAAGCACATTTTTTTGCAAGTTGGATGCTATGAATAAAAATTGCTTGAATTTTTAAATAAATATGCACCTGAATCAAGAAAAAAGGTACGTGCTGTTTACTGTGCATTATGGCATACGAGGTAGCAGCAATTGGGGACATTTCCAGTTTTCTTTTGGCAGCATACCGAACGTAATCTTTTTCGTTAAAATATCAATGATTCTTCTCAAAGAAAGGGTAAAAACTTCCGAGGATTGTTCAAATTTGTACCAGTGCCAAATGACACACCCTGAGGTTAGCCAAGTACTGCCATGTGCATCCCTTTTCACTTCCTCAACTCTGCCATTGGAATAGAATGATGGCCTGGGGGGGTCAACACAGCTCGACTTTAGACCAGTATGCTCTGAGGATGGCACCTGGATGGTCTCGAAAGGTCAGTAAGATTTCAACTGCTGTGGAGAGGGCCTCTGGTGGTAGCGGGCGAACTCTCCTGGTGAGTGGTGAGAGCGATTCCAAGTTAGAATTGATTTCTTTTACGTGACGAGGCTTGTTAACACTTACTTGACACTTCCAAAACTGCACAAAACACTTTGTTGATCTGCACAGGCTGAGTGACTCACTCAACACTTCATAGATGTGCACAAGATTAGTGGCTCACTTGACACTCTCCAGATCTTCACAAGCTGAGTAACTCGATCAACACTTTGTTGATCTGCGCAGGCTCGACACTGAAGATCTGCGCAATCACAACACTTTGCAGACCTGCACAAGCTGAGTGACACACTCAACACTTGATCTGCACAATCAGAGTGACTCACTTAACACTTTGCAGATCTGCACAATCTGAGTGACTCACAAGTGTAGAGTGAACAGGATGATTCTCGGAGATCTTGTTGATGCCCGTAGGAATCAAACTTATTCGACAAAATGTGCTCTGACATTTGACATTTGAATGTTTCAGAGACATGCCACACCCAAAGTTCTCAAATGTGGGGGATGTGTTTCATTGCCATGCAGCCCTCATCTGAGGAGTTTGTTCCACGGGGCAAACTGGAGAGAAAAGATCAACAAAATTCTCTGCAACCCCCACACAAAACAAATCCGAGTAATTAAAAATAACATTCTGCATTGAATGGCATTGCAAAAAAATGTGACACAAATGTGTTTTGTGCATCCAAGCAAAGCAAGCAGGGTGCTTTTCTGCCAAAAAATCACAAATCTAACAAGTAGGTAAACAATTTGCTGTCTCAAAATTTTATCAAAAAATCACATCAATCGTTTGACCATTTTAGGACTAGCTAAAGAATGTTTTTTCAACACTTGTCGGCAAATATCACATTAAAGCTACATTGGATAGGTGATTGCACTGAAATAGCTCAATGGGTAGTCGATTCTTGCATAGAATCAAAAATGCTACAGAATTATCAATTGCAATTATTGCAAAAGCATTCGAATCACACCAGAAATAAAAATGCTTTGTTACTGCCATTTGGGGCCCCTGCCTCCCAGTGAGGTTATTTCAAGTTTTTACAGAGGGACTTTTCTCAGGAAAAGATCCGGGTGGAGCCCACGCAGGGGGTCCGGAGTGGACACTCCCAGTAGCTGAGGTTTTGGGTGCATCACTAGCTGGCTGTCGCTCTGATCCTGGAGTCGGCAGAGCAGCTGGTGTGGGTGGACCCCCAGAGTCCGAAGAAATTTTTAAATCTAATTATTAGGGTTCATATTCGGCATATTGGGATTACAGAAGCCATATTTCCCACCAGGGCGGGCCAAAATCACATGCCAGGGTGGATCAAGCGGCCTGGCTGTTTTGTGCGTATTTCTTGGCAGGGGCCATCTCCACCCTTAATGGTGCACAAAATCCAGGAACCTGAAAACTCTAGCATTTCGGAAAAAAATGGTGGGCAGATCGGGGAACAGAAGTTTTCTTTTGGAAAAGCCAGGAGATTTTTGCTTGCATGCCTGTGTTTTATAGACATTTCATTTCACGCAGAAAAATCAGTCTCTGGGAGAAGAAATTCCCCAATTGACCTCATCTTGGATGTTCGACTGTGGGAGTCAGCTTAAGGGGAAGCTGAATTGCAGTTGTTATCGGTGCTCAGTGCTCACCTTTAATCCATGCTGTTTCGCAGTCCTAGTCCTGGGACTGGGACTTTCAAGTCCAAAGACAACCCACCATTTTAGCCTGATGAAATTCAAGAGTTGCATGTGTGAAAAGGAAGAATGCAATCCCGTTTTGGAAAAAGTCCAAGTTCCGGGCTCCTCCTCGTGCTCTATTGACCCACCTCACGTTTCGTGGGAGGGAAGGGCACCTGTCTGTGGCCAAAATTATTTGCAGCTTTGTGCTGAGTTTCGATACAACTATATTTGTGTGTATCTGAGAACAGTTAATCAAATCAAAACGTCTTTTAAGCTGAGAAATACAATCACAATATTTAATTTAAGCAGTACATGACCAACAAATTTAACACCCTGCACTCTCTTTATCTTATTGTCTTTCATTTTTAAATTATTCGGTTCAAAATTTTGAGTCATATCGGCCATCGGAGACAAATTAGAGCATTTTTCTGGCCAGGTTTTGTACGGTTGTTGCAAATTCTGATTGGTTGGTGGAGTTCTGGGATCATACAGTGTGTCCCAAAGTAGCTCTCCATGTATGTGCATTGATGTTGACAGTCGTTCGACTGATAATCGTCAAAATCTTTCCTGACTTCTCTAGTCTCTCTAACTTTTTTCCTCGGGCTTATAACATAACACATTGAGTCTGGCAAATGAAGTGCACATTTCTACTATAATTTTGGTGGTATACCCATTTTACAGCCAATTTGTCCCCTGCTCATGAAACCGATTGGGGTTGTTAGCTATAGAGCCAACACACCACCAAATTTCAACCACAACATGGTGCTTGTACAAGTTCTTCAACCACCAGCTGCAAAATACTCTATCACCTGCATGTATTACATAGGTACAAATTTCATCAAAAAGACACCACTGGATTCCATCAAGTAATTTTTGTTGGTCTCCATTTGGACCACAATCAGCTTATCTGCATCCATCTATTTATCTGTGAAGAACAACCGTAGACATTCATGATGGACAATTCAACACTATGTTAAAAAATCCCTTCAACTGGACCAGCCAGGAAAGGAACAAATTGCTATTGATTGCTAGAAGCTTGTTTTGAAGAAGTGTTTAGGACAATGTTCGAAGTTGTCTTGGTTTACATGCTTATCGACAGTCGATCTGTCGAGAATGAGTGCCAAAATGCTTGCAACTCTTTTGATGCAACCCATGCATGTCAGCTAGCTAGCTGCTATCTCAGCTTGACGGGACTGGACGATGGACCCGCCATCTTTCCCATACTTTGCTGCCGAATGCACTTATTTCTCACAGTCGGCAGGCACGGCGAGGACGTATAGTTGGTGAAGTATCTTCTGGTGAATGTCGGTGAGTTGATTGGTGAGGGAGTGTTCACCGCCGTTGGGAGTTCCCTGCAGGAAGCATTGATCTGAGCTGATTTCAGAGCCGTCATTGGTTTGTCATGACGTGGGATCGCATCTTCGTGATCCTCGTTGAACAGATCCGGTTCGCTTGGACTCTTGTATCGCCAGATCCTTCCCCTCCGGAGGTTGGTCGCCTTCGGAGACGGTGACCTCATGGACTGTTGCTGCGCAGCTGTTGTCGCCGCGTGGTGCTCGTCCATCTCCTTCTGCAGCTCGGAATCGAGGTCGGAGGTCGCGGCGTCCTGCCACGGACATCTAGACATCATCATGCTGTGGTAACCTGGTGCTGAGATGGAATTTGCTCGGTGGAGGTTTGCCGGTTGCTCCCTGCTCCGACTGCCATCTATCCTCACAGTTCGCCTGCTCTCCAACGGACTGCTGCTCTTCGAGAAGCGTCGCACTTCTTCAGACAGACTTTGGGAACAGCTGATATCGTTGCTTGGCAACTGAACTCGACTTGACAGTGAGTTGGTGGCACCAGCTCGTGTGGTGGTTGGTGATCGATGAACTGGCTTTGGTGATGCTCGTGTCCGATTCGGTTGATTTGCAACTGACTGTTGTTGCTGATTCTGTTTGTTCGGCATGACGGGACTTGGCGGTTTGCTGTTCTGTCCAATGAAACTCCTGAAAATTCAAAAAGAACCAGGGATTTCAGAAATGTTCATAGGGACAATCAGCCTGCGGGCTGATTGTCCACCGAATGGTACCAGCTTTGAACTTGTTCACGAAAGTTCCCAATTGTGTTTTGCAATCTGTTTCAAAAGTGCAATCTCGTGGCAACCTCTGAGAAGAAACTCGGAGCATGATTGTCAGACAATGTGGTCTTCAAAACGATGTTGGTGATTTTTAAAAGTGTCAAAAATTTTGTCAATCTGCGACCTGCAAATGTTCATTTTGATAAACGTGTTCCCCGTTGACATCGTGGAATCCGGTGAATCTTGACTCAGGCAAGAAGGGAAAAAATCAAATGAGAATTGCACGGGAAATGTTCCGTTTTGGAGTTTGCTTTTGAGATGCTGCATATCATTCTTTTTTTTTTCAAGCGCAAACCCCTAAATTTGATGCTTAAACTGCAACAAAACTGGCCCCGCAAGTGATTTTTGATTTCTTGCAGGTCCCAAAAGAAAAATTGTGATTTCAGCTGTTGAATCCGAATCGTGGTGAGAGAGCAGAAAATTGAGGCCCCCATCTAAAAACGTGCCAGTGGTGGAGATTTTTTACATAGTGTTTTGATGGATGAGGGAAAATTCCATTTGATGCATCACCAGTTTAATTTTTTCAGGTGTAAAAGGAAGACGGAATCATACCAGAAAAATTTGAGATGCATGCAAAAATGTGGCTGATGAGACTGAAATGCGTTGAAAACGGTTGAAAAATAAAACACGTCACCAAGAAATGCACAGCCAAAATAGTCTTCTTGGGATATCATCAAAGCTGTCGAAAGTTATTGTTGGGAGAGAGGAGAGAGAAAGACTTCAATCTTTCAATGCCTTTTTCTTACAATAGCCTTTTTGAAGCTTCAGGTCCACAAATGCCTTTTTGTAGTTTCGGGTCTACAAAATACTTTTGTAGTTTCGGATCACAAAAGCCTGTTTGAAGTTTCGGGTATGCAAAAGCCTTTTTGTTGTTTCGGGTCCACAAAAGCTTTTTTGTAGTTTCAGGTCTACAAAATCATTCTGTAGTCGTGTCTACAAAAACCCTTTTGTAGTTTCGGGTATACCAAAGCCTTTCTTTGTAGTTTTGTGCCTACTAAATTCTTTTTCTAGTTTCGGGTCTACCAAAGCCTTTAGTTTCGGGTCTACAAAAGCCTTTTTACAGTTTCGGTAAATAGTTTCCGGCCTACTTTTTCGTTGCCCGTCTGCAAAAGCCTTTTTGTTGTTTCGGGTCCACAAAAGCCTGTTTGCAGTTTCTGCTACTCAAAATCCTTTTTGCAGTTTTGGTTTCCAAAATCATTTTTGCAGTCGTGTCTACAAAAGCTTTTTTGTAGTTTCGGGACGGTCTTCCAAAGCCTTTTTTGTAGTTCCTGGTCTACCAAAGCCTTTTTGTAGTTTTGGGTCTACAATTTAGTTTCCTGTCCACAAAAGCCTTTCTATAGTTTCGAGAGTCTACAAAAGCCTTTTTGTTGTTTTGGGTCCACAAAAGCCTTTTTGTGGACCTGAAACAACAAAACTGGCAGTTTTGGTCAACAACTGGTAGTTTCAGGTCTACAAAATCCTTCATGTGGTCGTGTCTACAAAAACCTTTTTGTAGTTTCGGGACACAAAATCCTTTTTGCAGTTTCGGGACACAAAATCCTTTGTGCAATTTCAGGTCTGCAAAGACCTTTTTTTGTGGTTTCGGGGTCAAAAAGGGCACATCCGAAACTTGTTTTTGGCAAAACCTTTCAAGAGCTTCTTGTAATGCCTCACAGATTACAATGATAATTTCTCTTAACCACCTCTCACCCACCCCTCACCTGAAAGAGGCTGTCGATGGTGTCGCCCTGCAAACGCCTGTCGGACATTTCCTCCCCGAAGAGCACTTCCCTCCGCATCGTCTTCCTGCTTTGACCAGACTCTCGTAACAAGTCAAAAGTCTTGAGAGATAAGCCTGGTCTCTTGTCATTAGCCATTTCGTCCGATCCTGGATGCTCTGATGCTTTTCGGCTATTCTCTTCCGTTCCTGACGACAATCAGAGAAAAACGAAACAAGATCTAATAGCTGAAGAGTAGTTGGTGCCGGAAATCAAAATCAAACTTCAAGCCATGCATCTTAGTGCTGGGTTTGTGGCATTGAGGAAAATGTTGACTTAGCTCCTATTGTAGGACTTGATTATTGAGTTGGTCCCAACATTGAGGCCACCAAAGGTGATTGGTACCGAGGTGCGATGCCCCAAAGCACAATTCATTTGGTCCCAAATCTTTTGGACACCACAGCCGATATCATTGGGGTATCTACCTACACCTCATTCAGTTGGCCCCCCTAAATCTAAAGGCACCCATTGTCGATATCACTGGTTTGCCTTGTTGCCAATTCAATTGGTTCCTTTTTAAACTTTGTGGCATCTAAAGATATCCCAGCACACAAACTGGTGTCTGTTAAAAAAAAATTTTAGGCGTCTTCCACCTTGTTTACTCCACCTGTTTTCGTTTCAGAGGTTGTGGCCATGATTGACTGGGATCGGATTCGCAAGCAGACTGAACATGCTTGAAACAGCATTGCATCATGTCACCCCACATCACATGGGGCACCTCTCCCTGGTATCATTCAATCATCTTAAAAATAAAAACCTTTTCGACACTTCTTAGCTTGTGCTCCTTGAGAAGGTATGAAATCTCCCGTTTTAGAACCTTCAGGCTCTTTTGTACTGTCAGGAGAGAGCGTCAAACGTGGCTTAAATCCACCGGAATGCAATGCAAAATTGAAGTCCAACCTCTGGGGGTCGTGATGCCACTACCACGGCACCATTCCCAGGGGATCCCCGCCGGACCCCAATCCTCTCCGAGGATGCCCCATCTTGACATGTGGGTGCCACTGTCCGCAAAAAGACATTCTGTTTCCCTGAGTTTTGGTGGAGGAGCCCGTCTGACGTCTAACCTGTGTGGACAACTAAATAGGTATTTACTCATGCAGCCTACCTCCGCAAGTCGATCTCCATTCTCGAACTCCAGAAGTTGTTTCTGAAATCCAGCATTCGGATTGGCTACTGCTCTGGCACTTCGTACAGCCATCAGCGCCTCCTCACAGCTGAGACAAGTGACGCTCATGATATAGGCAACGGTCAGTGCTACGCTGCGAGACATCCCAGCCAAGCTACAGAGGTTCAAAAAAAGAGAGGCAGAAAAGGAGATATAAGCAATTTTGGTTTTGTTTTCTTTTTTAGTTTAGATTTTTGATTTTAGATTTTGATTAGGGGTTTTCAGGACAGGCTTGATGTTTGGTTAGAAACAGCGACAAAAACCCAACCAAAGGGCCCTCGATGTTCCCTTGAGAGGTGAGGGAAAGTTAAGAGGAAAAGGAAAAGGAAGAAAAGTTAAGGGAAAGTTAAGAGGTGTTGCCAGTGTAATGCTTAAGGTAAAAGAAAAGCGCACTTAAGTGCCACTTGAAACTTTATCATCCATCTTTTCAACCTTACGTATCTTCTGTTGGGCAGAGTCAATTTAGATATTGTTTCTTTATTCTTTTTTTGCCGCTGTTCAAAAATTTTTATGCTATACTCGCAATTCAAAAACAATTTCACTAAAAATTCAACATCAGTAACTGCGGCCAAATATTGAATTCCGTAAGATATTTTCCTCTATGGCCAAACCCAAAAAATATTATCAAGGACTGCTGAAATAGACCATAGCTCACCAATGAATGAGAACGTGTCCTCCTGCCAGCCTGGCGCTGTGGACGAAATCATTACTGATAGGCACATATTGAAGAATATTCTGCTCGATCGAATCGGACGCCAATATGCACAGGTACTCCTTGTCCTATTGGGAAATATAAAGTATGTTGCAAGAGAAAGAAAAACGCAATTTTATTCAAGAGGCTCTCTTACAAGTGCTTCCAGATTCCCATTACATCCCCACCGGTCGATCGATTTCTTTTCCACATCATGTTTCGCAGAATGATTGCCCCGTTCCCATACGGAATGCCTGGGAAATATACAATGTTTCCCAAAAGTCGGTTAACAACCCCTGCTATTTGCTATTTTCCAATCTTCTCTTGTGGTGCCATTTACAGATTTCAGTTTCAGATTATTGGCAGGCTGCCTGCTGCAGGTGTTATCATCTCGAATTGGAACAAACTCCACTCCAAGCTTCCAGAGTTGCTTCAAAACTGCAATGCACTTTTCTGGGGTTGTCAAGTGACTTTTGGGAAACACTGTATTTCAATTACCGTTTGGTCGTTGGACTACCACACAACGAGTGGTGCGCTTTGGATTTTAATTGTATGAATGAGATGGGGGCCAACTTGGCCCCCATCGGCCAACATTGGTTAAGCTTAGTAGAATTTCGAGAGGACGTTTTCCGGTCCTCATTAGCGATACCAAAGCAGGAGGTTGACCAACAAAGAATTTGGCGACCACCAACCAGTAGGTTGACAACACAGGCAATAGACAATGAGAGCAGGGGGATCACGTCTCCGAAGTTGGTATCAAGCAAATTAATGTTGATGCTGATTGCAAAGTTTTACCGAATTAATTAATTAAATAATTTAAATTAATAAAAAAAATTGATTAATTGATGTGAACATGAGTGCACAGAAGCATGCGCAGTTCGGTATTATATATTGAGATGTCTGGAATTCGTCTGTTTCCTTGGTAAACTTTGCTCCCTTTCTTTCTTACCTTGTGCAGTTTCCTTGCCGTGTCATGTATTGCTACGATGTGCGTGATTGAATGCTGATTCAGCTGATTGATATCTTTCGAGTCTCTGTAATTACCAATGTAGAGGCCCGGAAGAACCTGAAAGAATAAAAGAATGTATACCTAAGGATAGCAGGATGTTGAGTTATGGCAAAAAAGGAAACTATAATTTCTACCTCACCAGCCAAATATTTAGCCTCAAATGGTTTAAGTGCTAAAATTGTAGGGGGAGCGTGGGGGTGACTACCCCAAGAGCAGGAAATCAAACACGCAAATATTCAGATTTCACATCTATACAAAAATTAAATTTTACACGTAGCTAGCGCCTTCCCCCCAAGTCCTGGATTCACAGTTTAACCGCTGTTCACTTTACCTCATTCAAATTCAGCAACCTTTCATGAAAACTCTAAAAAGCATTGGGGATGTGGTTTTCAAATAATCCACAGGGTGTCTGGCAAATGCATGGCCAAAACAAACAGACGTGTTCCTTTTGACAAAAGAATAAAAATGTTCAGTGGCAGCATTTGTTTGACCCCCCATTTCCAGATACGGAGACCCAAAGTTCCCAAAAATGAGCTTTTTGGGCAAGCTCTGGGGCTGATTGCGCCATCCGCACAAAGCCCATTTTTCTGAATGGTTTCTTCAGGAGAAAATCGAAAGAAAACATTCAGCGGTCAAATGCGCTCCGGTGTCTCCATTTTCTGACATGAATTCCCCAAAAAATCCCTCTGGGGGATGTTCGAGCTCGTAAGTTGAACAAAACCAAGTTAAAAAAACAAAAGGGAGTGGAAGTCGTGAGTGGGTTCTGTCGACATCGTGTACCCATTCTGCTTTTGAGGGTGCAACGACGGGGTTAAGATTCAGATTCAACGCACGCCATTCGGTGCGAGAGAGAATCCAGCCGCAATGAAAGTTTGCCGACCAAACATATTCCCGCCCCTTACAATCTTTCTGCTATGCAATTTCTAAACAAAGCCGTGATGTGTGTAACTGGCCCTACAAATTAGTTAGGCGTTGAGAAAGGAGACATTTTCACGAAAAAGCGCTGTTTTTGCGTGCATTTCGCGTCATGCAAAAAAACACTGCTTCAAAGGGAGCAGCGCGACGCGCGTCGTCGTGAAGCAGAGATGGAAACATGTTTCCGACTCTGCTTCACGACGACGCGCTGACGCGAAATGCACGCAAAACAGCGCTTTTTCGTGAAAATGTCTCCTTTCTCAACGCCTAACTAATTTGTAGGGCAAGCTACACACAACACGGCTTTGTTTAGAAATTGCATAGCAGAAAGATTGTAAGGGGCGGGAGTGTTTTTCGACGGCATTCTTTCATTGCGGCTGGATGTGGACTTTCATTGCGGCTTTCAGTGGTGGATTCAGAGGGCTCAACCGCCGTATCCCAGGGAGTCAAAAACATTGATTTTTGCGAAATCTTTTGGGAAATTGATTTTTGTCAAATCTTTTAGGAAAACAATAATTTTGCACACAAAATGAACCCTGAAACATCAACTTTGACAATCTCATGCAAAATTCTGCGCTTCGTGTTTTAAGCACCGCTTGCGGCATTCAGCATTTCGTTTTGAGCACCGCTTGCGGCATTCAGCATTACGTTTTGAGCACCGCATCCAACAGCCCATCGATAAATGAGAACGTCGTGCGAAATGCAGCGCTTCGTTTAGAGCTTCACATGCGACATGTTTTATGCGAACATTCGCCTTTGGCTTCAGAAACACGAGCATATACCTGCCTAAATGTGGAAATGTAACTTGCCCTGTGAAGAGACACAGGGCGGATAAGAAGGCCGACGCCGTTTTTCGCCAACTGGGCGTCCCAAAAGTGCCCACGCTTGGCTGTAATTACCCATTCGGTTGCAACATTTTGTTGTTCCCTTTTCATTCTCTGACATTTTACGGGTCCGGAAGGACAAAGTTTATTCGAGTTTGGAAATGCTCGAAGTGCCTTCACAGGAGTGTTCAGGTTTGTTATGGGCGTAACGACTGAATGAAAACACCTGCGTGAGGTAGGTACCTTTGTAAGCTGAGGGTGGTTAAAGCCGGACACTTTTTGGGACACTCCTTGTGAGGAAAAGCTATTTTCTGTCATGTTATTTTCGGCGTCGTTTCACTCGAGCAGTGTCATAACTAGTGACTGAGCTTCACCCTATGGCTTTCGTCGCGTGAGTTAGCCTGTGTGTTAAAAGTCCGTCTGCTTTCTCTGCGGAACTTATCAAAAGTCTTCGAACATACAGCTCATTCCACTTGAAGATATGAGCTGAGAATGCTTCACACTCTTCCACTTAAATAAACAGAAAAACCTTATTTTCTATGCCGAGAATAAAGTTTTCGACCGAATTTTCATTGTTGAAAGAATTCTGAATTCACTCTGAGCACACTTGAGAGCGTTCTTGGCTCATATCTTCAAGTGCGGAATGAGAAGTAGGCGATATTTTAAAGTACTGGTGAACACAGGGGCCACCTAATTTCAACAGGTCTGGTGCATCTTCACGCCTCACAGGAATGTCATGGTGTTTTGCGGCGCATGCTGCCATTGATTCTAAATGGCGCCTGAGTTGATTACGAATTCCTATGTTCGAAGACTTTTGATAAGCTGTGTATATTGCTCTCTTGAGGGAAGACAAAAACACACGCGAGCTTCCGAGAGAGTGAGAGTCAGAGGTGGGGCGATTCCTGTATTTCCATTCCGGTTTTCAAAAAATCAAAAAAAAAAATCCATTCCGCAATGTTGTGTTTCGTTTGCGACTGACTCTCTTCCGCATTGGTTGGCGTCAGTCATATTGGCGTGTAGCGTGCACTTAACTTTGCACTTATACTAAAAGTTTTCTGCCAGAAGATAAGACTTGGAACCATATTACCCCATGCCAGACTACATAATCTGCCGCTGGCCCAAACCCCATCAATATACGAGCAAAATTGTCAGTCACATACGCATCATATACGCTTGCAAAAGCCTGTTGGCTTTCTCGTTTTTTTTTCGCCTGCAGGGAATTACGAGTATACAGTGTTTCCTAAAATTCACTAAACAACCCCTAAACAACCCCTAGCTAAACAACCCCCAGCAAATAGCATGCTATTTGCTAGTTTTCAATCTTCTTTGTGGGGCTATTTCCACAGATTTCATGTTCAGATTGGGCACGCTACCGGCTGCAGATGTTATCCACTCTAATTGGAACAAACTCCACTCCAAGCTTCCAAGAGTTGCTTCAAAACCACAATGCACTTTTCTGGGGTTTTCTAGTGACTTTTCGGAAACACTGTGTGCTCAGCTTTTTTTTTCAACAAACTTTTTTCGCAAAAAGTTAAAAGTTTTCTGACCAAATTAACTGCTTCCCTCGTCCTCTTCAGTAAACAAGGTAAATAAGAACAAAACTCCGTTGGAGTGATGTGCGCGCATACGTTTAATTGGCGACTGAAACAGAGGAACATGGTCGAAAACGGACATGGAGACAGATCCAGGGTCCATAAAATAATTGGATCGACCTCATTCAGCATCGCCACTCTGCATGTCATTTAGACGCAATTCTAACTCAGGAGATGGATGTGTTGAAAGAAGTGAGCTGAATGCTCCGTTCCAGACCCGCCTGGTGTGAAGGAGCTCAAAATTTTGGCGTGCAATTTTGGCGTGCCAACTGCCAATTTTGGCGTGCCAAATTTTGGCCAAAATTTTGGCACTTTTTTTGGCACCAAATTTTGGCCAAAATTGGCGTGCCAATTGAATTTTTTGTAAAATCGAAAAACCTGCGGTTCTTTTGCCCATTTTGTTGTTTTTATTACTGATTATCTGACGAGCCTAACGGCGACAATATTCACCCATAAATGTGAATCAATTTTAATTGATGAAATAAATGAAATGAAAAATAAAAATTGAAAACAAAAAACAATGGAAAAAAATGTTTGTGCTTTTCTGGAATCAATTCGTGGAAGTATCGTGCAGCGGTTCCATTCGACGAAATGAGGTCAGCGGAGTTGGAGCTCTGTCAAAGCAAATACGGAATAGGTACCCTGTATAAGCTCATGTGCGACTGTAAGAAACTGTTCGGATCCTGGCAGGTGTCTGTCTGATACCTTTATCAACGTGCCTTTATCATGACGAACACATCTAAACGCATGTCAGCCTGTTGGTTCCTGTGGGGAGGGAGCCTCCGCTTCCGGGAAGCCAGTTCACAAACCCCGGCGCGACTTTAGATGGCAGAGAGCGTTTGGTGCACGAATGCTCGATTGGGGCCCTGTTTTCTCAAGAAAAAAAGGTATTTTTTTCTTACCTAAAGCCATCTGAACCTGACCTAACCCTATCCCCTCTCGGAAAAAACAATGCTCGGTAGGGGCCCCGGCCTGCCATCTAAAGTCGCGGCAGGGTTTGTAAACTGGCTTCCGGGAACAAGCTATAGGCCCAATTGTAACAAAAGGAACCGAAGCTGGACACATTAAATTTTTCTTGCACTGTTACGAAAACACAACAATGATTGGGCTGATTTGATTCCTCACTGTTTGTGGAATAAAAAAGAATTCGATCCAAGAGGCTTTCCAGCTTCCCACGTGCGGAGTGGAAGCATCAGACACCGCTGCTTTTTAACGACGCGTTTCTCTTTTCAGGACGGACTTTGCTTTGTTTTTCATCCGCGGGTTTTTTCCCAAACCGGACCGGGGAGACATCACTTGGAACATTTCATCCGGTGAAATATGGTCATCTCACCCAGATGTGGATTGGCTGTGTTGACTTCCACTGTGAAATCATAGCAAACAGCAGACAACAGCTGGAAATTCCAAGGCATTCCAATTTCCAGCCACTGAAATGCACTTTATCGGGTGAAATGAAGTGATGATTTCATCGCCGTCACTGGTCTGGAGCGAGTCAGATCTGAGCGCATTTTCATTCTCAAGATCTCGAAACTATACAAGAAGCTTGCAAACACGCGTTTGTGGCCTGGATGCATGCCGCTGGTTCGACATGTCATTTTGCTGAAAGACTATTGTGGAAACGTGACAAAACTTTTCAAATAAACATGCTGGAGCTCATGCAGAGAGTGACATACTTTCAGCCTGAAGACCACTGTCACAACACACTTCGCCATGCAAACCTAAAGCGCGCCAAACAAAATGACAAGAGCTAAAATTACAAATCGAAAATCAATGAAATTGAAGAATAGAAAAAAGGACTTGGCCAGGCTGAAAGGAAGACGGAAAAGACAGGAATAATAACAGCAGCCTGATGGGAACCATTATCGGTGAACCAGAAACGCAGCCCCAACTGACAAATAATTGCAGCACAAGTTAACAGGGTGTCCAGGAAAACCACATTTTCAGATGATCATGAGAGCGTATCCTGCCATCAAGCGTACAAAAACGATGAACATCTTTTTCTTTTACTGACAGTTCAAAATGTCTGTGCAGTGCAGGCATGCCTGCATGTGGAGTGGGTCAACTTCACGGACACGGATGTGGCAAAATAAAGCTGACAACCGAATCTGAGCTGCCTCATCAGCTGCCTCACCGCCTGATTGTTTGTTGTCAACTTGCTGCTGGCGTTCGCGTATCATGTCAACGCACCTTGCTTGCTCTCCGACCGTCCCCGTCGGCCGCGAACTTGGATTTATTGTCTTCCAAGGGCGAAAAAGCCGGTGGGACAGGGGGGACCCGTCCCCCGAATATTCTTCCTATGGAATTCGTCCCCCCAATAATTTTGTCGAATTTCAAATTATAACCGGGAGCGCCTGAAAAATTGCTCTTTTTAAAACATTGAGCATTCTGGGCACCATTTGAGGTTCCTTTTTTTCAAATTTCTTCCCCTTCGGGGAGGGGGACACCCTGCGTGCAACGCATCGTCGGGCGCTAACAAGTCACCCTTGCTGTTCAATGGTCCCTCGTCCCCCCCCAAGTCCATGTGGCTTTTGCGCGCTTGCTGTCGGCATTGTGGACATATAAAACCAGAGGTCTTTTAGGTCTTTGGAAACGTGACTTCACATTCTCCAAGGCGCATTGCTTGAGTTGTCCAAAACCGACCTGTATTTTGTGTACACTGTAAGAAACACATGCCTTCGTTGCCTCTTTCATTTTTGCGCTCTCATTTTCCTCCATTGGGGCCTACTGCAGACACCCTTCAGGTGTGCTTCAGCAAGGTCAGTTTTTCCAGTGTGCAATATTCTTATGGACAGCTGTTGACTGTTTTCTCCTCCAAGAAGGGGGAGTGCCAACGGAGAAGAGGTGGAAAAAGTTGTGCAACTTATTTGTTCAGTAGGTATAGTGGCGGCGGAAAAAGATCAGGTACTCATACATGTGTTTTTCCCATTTAACTGTTGCCTCCGAAACTTTTTTCTTTCTTTTTACTCTTATGCATTTGGTAGTAATTAAAGCGCCAAATTGCATAACGGAGCTTTCTAGAGGTGTCAGATTTTGACATTAGTGATGAAAGAGGATCTTTTATTTCTACAGCATGGAATTTTTGCTAAAATCCCAAGAATGGATATTTTTCACATGTAGGTAATATGGGTAATCTTTTTCCGCCGCCAGTATACTCTTTCCGAACGCCCTGCGAAACAGCAAAAAAACAAAATAAAGTTCAGGCTTAAATTTTCGTGGGTTCTTTTTAGCCGTGTCTTATTGCCCGCTGCGGTCGGTTTGCAGAGAGAATACTTGTCAGACGTGACAGCTTATAATTCTGCACCTGTAGAGGCCTATAATTCCTGCCAGCAGACTCTATGGTTTGAAGGAAAACCACAAAAATAGGTCATCTTCTACCAGAAAGGCGAAACATTTGGATATGTTATCGTAATACATTTTTTTTTTTTTGGTTATTTATATGAAGACACAATATTGCATTGCCACTGGAGTTATAAGTGGTGGCAGAGCAACGAACAACGTTCTGAGTCAAAAAATTAAAGAAACGGGAGAACACATGAGATGCAACGAATAAAACACGGATCAATGATGTGGACGATGTGCGACGCCCAGGCACACCAAAGCTTTTGAAACGAGGGGAAACAGGGGATGGCGAGACGTAAATCATGCCCTGCTGCGACTTTGGATGACAAAGCGTTTTGTGGAAGAATGCTCGATTGGGGCCCTGTTTTCGCAAGAAAGGAAACCATTTTTTACCCAAAGCTATCTGAACCTGACCTAACCCTGTCCCTACTCTGAAAATACAATGCTCGATGGGGGCCCCGGCCTGCCATCTAAAGTTGCGGCAGGGTTTGTAAACTCGCTTTCGGGCCGCATTGGCGGACATCAACCAGAAGGTTGACAACAAGCAGAGGACAGTGCTGATTGGATCAGGTCAGGTTTGATTTGATTTGCTTTTTTAAAGAAAAAGAAAAGGCGCAACGCAAATCACGCCCCGGAAGTTGGTTACCCCAAATCTCGCTGCTGATATAGGAAATTTTTACCGGCAAATCTAAATTTTACGACACAAACTCATTCATGGCCGACAATCAACCTGCCAGGGACGACCGCTCACCTTGTTCATTCCATTCCCCATCTTCCACTGCTTCGAACGGCCAAGCACCGGTTACCGTGGCCTTTCTGAGAGGATCCTCCGTGGATCGTCGTACGTGACGTCGCCAAAGTTGACACTGCCCCCTTCTGGACCTGGGCTCGTAATTCATTTCAGGGGATTCATGATCGGAGGGGATTCATTATTCATCACCACATAAACGGGCGAAGACGTTCTTCGACCAAGGCCATTCCAAAGGTGTTAATTCAGTTGCTCGAAAACGTCTTTACACCTGACAAAACATTATCAATCAATAATCTATGAACGAAATATTGAAAACATTTCTTGAAAGAGAACTTGTCTCGCTGTAATCACCGAGCAGCCGCAAGCTGGACAAACTGGAGGGAGACAAGGTAACCGATAACGAAAGCCAAAAATGCAAGATCGGACGAAGAAATGCATTTTCTTTTATTCTGCCCGGATGTTTTATGCTGGTGGAAAAAATGTCCTCCTACATGTGTGTTTCCATTTAGCCTAACTGTCCCATCCGAAACGTTTTTACTTTCGTTTATCGTGAAATGCAGGCGGTAGAAATTAAAGCGCCAGATTTCAAGAGAACTTTCCAGAGCTTTCTGGTGATTTTGACCTCGGTCATGAAAGACGATTTTTAATTTTTGCAGCATGGGGTTTTTGAAGAGGAGTGACCATGCAAAATGGGTGGCGGCAGTTTTCGCCTATGGCAGGATTCGCCTATGGCAGGAATCGCCTACGGCAGATTTAGCCCGTTCAAGGCAGATAGCAAATCTTCACAGGTTCAACACCGAGGACTCATTGCTTGGCATGATTCGCCTATCAGTACCCATGACTCATTGCGTGGCACGAATCGCCTACATTGAGAAGCGGCCGAAAACGCCACAACGCATACTGGGTGTTTAGTTTGTTACAACGCATGCCAATGATTTTAAAAAGATGATTTGCAAGAACGCAATTCTCCAAAGTGAATCTAACTCAAGAATCAAATGAGGCCTCTAAATTGCTGAACACAATCCGTCCTGGATTGCAACACCGTCGATTGTCGCCGTTTTGTTTGTAGCTGTTAAGAAAACTGCCCTCCTAACAAGCACTCTTTTAAAGGCTGACAATTCCTCCCCCTCCTTGTCCTCCCTCCTTTTATACCTGTGTCCCAGACCACAAACATTCAATAGGTATGTTTGACCATTCTATAAATCTCTCAAGGTCGCATTGCGAGTATCACTTGACCCCATATGCAGCCCGCATGCGCAGCGTCCTCATAGGTTTCAAGCCGGCTGGCTTTGTTGTTCCTCGGCCAAATGCAAACAGTCGGCTGATGCACTTCCTGCATCAGCCGATCCACACCAATTTGCTAACCGTCTCTCTTGAATTGGCCTGTCTCTCTGGCCGACATCTCTCTTGTTTTCAGGTATGAGGGACATTGATATAGTTTTGGAATATTTTTTATTTGAAACCCACTTTCAGACATTATAGTTCAACATTTTGACGTGCCCTGTATCTCGTGAAATCACAAACAAAACACTGACGAGTCCTTCCAAAACATTAATCATCGGTGGTTTCAACCAGTTCCATCCGGAGTAGGCGAATCCTGCCAACCCGTTCAAGAGACAATGGATAACCAGATAACCGGTTCTACTCATGAGTCATGTTTTGGCAGGATTCGCCTATAGGCGAATCCTGCCGTAGGCGAATAAGTGCAGGACCGCAAAATGTGAAGCAGCCGTGTGTTTCTACATTGCATGGTTGTTGGGGCACCAGTTGAAAATGAGTCATGATGCATCTCGTGGTGAAGAGTTGCATCGGTCTTGGGGCACCAACGAAATGGGAGCAACGCGAGATGCGCGGAATTTGTACGTTGCAAGTGTTGCACGGGTTGACGCACCATTTAAAATGGAATTAAAACGCAAGATGTGCAGCATTCGTGTGGAGTGGTGTTGTCAAAAGGAAAAAGATGCAAAATGTGCTGCCTTCGCGTCTGAATGCCGTGCACAGGTGTCGGGGCACCACTTCAAAAGCAGAAAAACGCAAAATGTGCAGCATTCGTGTGTTGCAGTGTTCATGGTGAGTTGGGTGCTATTTGTAGGGGGTACGGGTGGTACGAAGGTTACTCTGAAAGTTTTGAGATATGCGGAAGTTTGTTTTCTGAAAAACCGGGTCTTGTTGGGGTTACGAACTTTGATGTTTTTCAAGATCTTGGAACAGAAAATTTACATCAGGCTTTTCTACTGTCACAATAAAAACAGTTTCTTCTTTCCATTTTGTAGCTTAGAAATTGAGCTTGCTTCAGAGCATTTTAGGACATTGCTTTACTACGACTTTAAATGTGGTTTAAATGTTGATTAGTGCAAAGAAAGACTGGAGTTTGCTTTCGGCGGAGATAGAACTTTTTAGCAACCCATCTACAGTTGTTTCATAATTAGAAGGGGCGTGATTCTCTTTCTGATGAAGGACGTACAGGGTGTCCCAGAAAGCTGTTTCCGAGGAAAGTGTTGTTGCAGTGAAAGTACGGAAACGGATGATCCGAATAAACGTTGCAATGATTGAGGAATCATTGGGGATTGGATCCGCAGCAGTGGCAAAAATCCTCCATCAGGAATTGCACAGGAAGAAAGATGTTTGTCGATGGGTGCCGCAAACGTTACCGCAGATCCAATAGACTGAGAGAGAACGAAGCAGCCAGCAAACTCTGAGAATGGCCAAGGAGGGCGGCCATCGCATCATTTCAAGAATTGCCACTGGCGTTGAGACTTACATCCCAATTTTGGACGTCCCAACATGCCAGAAAGTCGGGTGTGGGTCCACGAAAATGACCCAACATCGACGACACCGAAGAAACAGTGTATAATGAAAAACGTAATGTCCT
This sequence comes from Sinentomon sp. SZTP_YWyxl, assembly GCA_030068105.1. Taxonomy (NCBI): domain Eukaryota; kingdom Metazoa; phylum Arthropoda; class Protura; order Sinentomata; family Sinentomidae; genus Sinentomon; species Sinentomon sp. SZTP_YWyxl. The sequence goes on from JASGXE010020768.1 coordinate 29,610, forward strand.
CCATATTTTTTCAAAACTACCGATCTGGTAAAGGCAATTAAGTTGGAAGAACAAACAACAGTTACAGCTAATTGGTACACCACAAATTGCCAGCCAGAAATCCTTGCTGCTCTTCATGTAAGGGCATTACCTACTGCTTCACCACGACAATGCTTTGTCGCACAAAGCAAAGGCAACGGTTGATTTTTCCGGCAAACAATGCGAATTGTCATTGATCATCCACCGATTTCACCTGATTCGGTTTTGTGCGACTTCTGGCTTTTCATAAATCTAAAAAAACATTTGCCAGGTCGTCAATTTTCAACTGAAGAGGAGATTTATGTTGCCATCAGATCTTATTTTGACACCCTGTACAAAAGCGACTGGCGTAAGGCTTTTGACTTGTAGAAAGTCCGATTGCAGTAGTGCTTAAATGTTGGAGGGGACTGCTTTGAATATTCGTAATCTAAAACTGTCAAATATTTTTCCAGTTTCTGAGAGTCTCAAAACTTTTGGAGTGACCCTCGTATTACCCTCCCCCCAGTTGAAAAATATTTCACCCAAAATTGAGCTATTTTATGCATAAAAATGGGAATTTTGCCCTAAAAATGCGGTTTACCCCCAGTAAACTTTCAACAAATCGGGCAATGGGCAAAACCGCCATAACCTTTTGAAAAGGAGTTTCATGGCAAAGCGTGCAATATACGTCTTGTGCAAGTTTGCGCAGCAAGGAGCTGCAACAAGAAGGACGGACATTGCAGTTGGCGAGTGGTGAGCAGTTATGACTTGTTTTCTGGATTCCGCAAGGTGCGTCGAAATTCACTCACGGCGGAGAGATCATGACGAGGGTAACGCTAACTCCGAGCCGCGAGGTAAATTTTTGCCATCTGCTCCAATGGAAAAAAATTCACCTCGCAGCTCGGAGTCAGCGTTACCCCCGTCATGATCTCTCCGCTGTCACACTTTCAACATCCATTTGATCCATGGGGATCCTCGATTTCCGACGAGTGTGTTTTTGACAAAATCTCAACAATCGCAATCTTTCCTCGCATGAGGACAAAACTTCTGTCACCACTTTTCAAATTTTCAAAAACTGTATAAGGTACTTCCAGCCAAAATTGAAATAAACAAGGGCACAAAAGGACAAGATGAGCACAGAAGGCTTTTCTGTCAGTTCATGTCGCCTGCGCAGTTGCAGGAAATGAAAATGTTCGTTTGGTTCTCCGGAAAAAATGAGGTGTTTCAAGAATCATTTCTGTGCATTTTTCAACGCAACGCTCGAGAAAAAAGCACACCAACAGCTTGCAAACACAAACTGCACACCCGAGCAACACCACTCACGTCCGTCTCCGTCGAACTCAGTTCGGCAAATGACTCGCGAAAAGAAAAGTCGAAACTCATGTCTTGTCTGCTCTGATGCAATGCGGTTGGAATGGAATCGCATGGTTTGCAGCTTCGGCAGAAAGCTGTTGCGCTCTTTCAGAACTAAAGAGTGTCTGGAGAACACGCATTGTGGGTCCGTATGCTGCTGCGTTTCATTTCCAATGCAGAGAGAACTGTCAGGTGACAATACACGGAGTAGTTTAGGCAAGAGGCGGTCTTCATCGAACGCAAGGAAAGGCTAGTGCAGCGAAGTGCCTCCTTTTCGGAGAAATAACAGCATCACCTTCAGAGAAAAGTCCTTAGCGACGCAGAAAAAGAGTTCTTTTCAAAAGAGAACTTGGGGTAACCTGGAGACTATCTGGACCAGACAATAGCGACACAATGCGACCTGCATTGGCCACCTTTTTATTGAAGAGCGCATCTGGCGGATGGGGCCAGCGGATTAGGCACAACTCGTTTATTCATGCGCAGTTGCGACATCGATTTTGCTTTTTTCAACGGTTCCATCTTTGAAATTACACTGCGCCACTTTTAATTGCTGCATTGCACCTCATCTCATGACTGAATATCTGAATCCATAGCCGCGAGACAGCCGAAAGAACCGTCCACCGGCTCTCAGTTCCGGAGATCGCAATTGGGAGCTTTTTCCACTGCGGCAAATGCACTCCGGTCGCATCCTTGAGCCTGCTTGTTGCAGCCCAACAGTGGGTAACTTGTTGTAAACCAACAATTTGGTATCCGTCTATAAGTCCATGAAAATGTCACCGCAGTTTGCTCATCCACATGCAGTTGCAATAGCTCAACCCTCTTTCCAATGAGAGGGTGGCAACACGCCTTGCGTGAATGTGAAACCACAAAAGACCAGGCTCGGACGCTTGACCTACCGAAGGATCGGGGGACTGGGATAGAACGGACTGAGGCAGAAGTGGACTGGGGCAGAATTGGACTGAGGTAGAATTGGACAAAGGAGGGAGTTTTGGAGGGAATTTTTGCTTGGAGGTGGTAGCTTACACCTGTCCTAACTTAACCTAACCTAACCTGACCTAACCTAACCCGCAGAAATGAAAAAATCAGCCTCCAAAAATGCAAAAATTCTGCCTCAGTCCAATTCTGCCTCAGTTCGTTCTGCCCCAGTCACCGGTCCCCTACCGAAATCGCAGGTTGCACTGACGTCATTTTTTATGCAGACGTTCTGAAAGCACATTTGATCAAAGGCAAACTCGAAAGCGAATTTCGGCAGCTGCATCGGTGGTCTGGTGGTCAACGCACTGGACTGCTGATTCGATGGAAGGGGATCGATTCCAGCAGGGACGGATCTTTTTAGATTTTCCTGACTGGGGGACTTTTTACATTTTTCGGCTGGGGGACAGCAGGCGTGAGGCGGAAACCAAGAGCAGGTCAAGGGAGGTTGGGTCAGGTTGAAAGGTTTTGAAAATACGCGGCTCGGACATGTGTCCAAGACTTCAACGGAAAAGCTGTTCCAAAATAACGTTGATCGCAGATTCGGCAAAATCTAGGTTGGCACTCGGGAAGATGACATTGCAACACGCAGGGTTCGGACGGAAAAATCAATATGAAATTCCATGACTTTTCCAGGACTTTTCGGATCTTTTCTGAAGGGACTAAAATAACATGGAAACGTGATTGGAAACAAAGCAAGAGCCGATTTCATTTCTGTCTTTCCCTGACCCTTGCTGGTCCATTTCTCTGATTGAAAAGAAGTGGTACCACTTTCAAATATATCCAAGCCAAAATAAACAAGAAGTGTGATGATGGCCTCCACCACCCCTATAGTCATCCCCAATCCGCCTGGAGCCTTATTACAGAAAGTCTCTTAGCTCTAAGAAGGTTTTTAAATCAGACTTCTCTCAAATTTCTTTTTACTGAAACTATCAAAGTTAAGAAGGTTCTCAAATAAACTCTATCAAAGTTAAGAAGGTTCTCAAATATTTGAGAACGCTCTCAAATCGGCCATTTGAGTGTTACAAGTTTTCGAGAATCAAAAGCCACTCAAGACTTCACTCAAAATCAATTGTTGCATTGCAGACAGCAAGTTAAGTGAGTTGGTCG
>JASGXE010020769.1:0-36363 GCA_030068105.1 Sinentomon sp. SZTP_YWyxl
CCTCCGACAGCTGTGATAATTTGGATATTGATCCGACACATGGACATTATCCACCAGACAATAAAAGGCCAAAGCTTAATGAAGAGTGCCAGAGGAATTACAATTCTGGAAATCGAACTGTAAGCCCTTCAGGCAAGATGTGCAGCCAAAGTGTTTTATCTGCCGAGCACTCAAGGTCCATAAAGGAATTGGAATTGAATTTCTTGCGTGAAAAGGAGAAGTTAGAACAGCAGATGGAGCAGGAAAGAGAACGTCTACAGCTGCAAATGAAGGAAGGACATCAAGAACTGGATGAGCTTCGTGGCAAGCAAGCTGAATGCCTCAGCTCCTTTGACAGTGAAAGAAAGACGTTTCAGAAGGTTGGTATCCACCTAAGAGCATGCAGGCACAGTGAGCATCGAGGATATCTTGTTTGTCCAAATGCTCTGAATCAGTAGGTACCTTCATGAATAACAAAAATTTGAATTACAGTTCATTTATGTGACATGCAAATCTGTGTTTGGCCAAGTTGGTTTTCATGTTGAAAAATCTCTGTTGATATAGTTTTTGTGATCTGTGTTTTGTCCCCCAAACGTTTTTCAGTTCTCAAAATTGGACAGTTTTTGTGACATGCATTTTACTGGATGATAGATATATCAGTGGGTAGGTACCTACCTTTACAATTTTGTATTCTTCCTGTGGGACAGCCTTGGGCCTTGTCCAGAATAGGCACGTTCTGCTTGTAGCAAAACCTGCATTGCCACAGCTGAATTCCCCCTGGTATTTTCCTTTCTTTTGCTTCTTTCCAAATACTGTTTGTTTGCAACGGCCATCACTACTTCGATGATGGCTGACCATCAAACACCAGCAGACCGGAGGTAAAGAACCAGTAGACGAAGCAGACTTTGCATTCATTCCGCTTTGATGTTGGGGTCTTCAACAGCCTACAACTGGCCTGTTATCAATGTCATGCACATACACACTTATCTATCTTATGGCGATTTTTGGTCTAGGTATCTGTTGATCTCAGGTGGTTGGCCTTAGAGATAGCTCAGCAGATCACTGCTGAAGGGAATATGATGAAATGAAAGGAAAGAAAAATGTGATAGAGTGGCTGGCCAACTCGAGCAAGAATTTGTTGTACCTATCCTCTAAGGAGATACACAACAAGGTGTTAGAGTTGCAGAGGGAGGGGCCCAAAGAGGACCCACCAGAAGCAATTACATAATTTATCTGTATTAACCTGCAATAAAATAATTGCAGGTGTACAGCATTCACTTTTCAGTCACCCTGTTACATATGGGTATTGGGTATGGCTGTCAAATGATCCCAATAGTTTTGCAAACTTCTGACTTAACAAATTCCTCTGAATGTGAAGATGTGGCACTATGCCTTTGTCAAAGCTGATGTTTCGCTCGCAAACTCACTTAAATTTGAAAAAGGTTTAGGATTTGACTGTTTTTTGGCAGGAAAAGGACGATCTTGAGAAAAAGCTAAAAGAGCTTGAAGATCAGCTTCGGAGCAAGGAGGATGCAGCCAATAGAATGACCTTGTCTTTATTGGAGAAGGAACAGCAGATGCAGTTGAACATGGTTTGTCTGATTTTCTGGTTGCTTTTTTTTTAGGAAATGATCTGATTTTCTATTTACTTTTTCGAGGAAATGACTCCTTTTAGAAGGCACCTAATTGTTATTTTCACAATGCAATTTTAGAAAGAGAGGCTTGGGACAAGGGTGGTTTTCTCTCTCTTGTGACATTTTGAGAATCCACCTGATGTTTGCTTCAAAGTAAGAGTTTGGTTTCGGTTTTCTTCAGTTCACTGGTCAAACTGAATTGAGGGGAGCGCCGTGGTTGCAGGTTCCCGTCCTGTTCCCTGTTAAGGGAGATTGGATAGACGTCTGATACACGGTTTATAAAACAGATGGTTGCCCCCCCCAAAGAGCTCATCATAGATATCTTGTGACAGCACCGGAGCCAACTCTCCATTGTTGAACTTGAAAAACTGGAAAAGAGAAAGTCGAATTTTGCATTTGAAACCCCTTCGTCAGACGGCTATCTGATCTCCCGACCAAGACAACCACAACGCAACAACACACCCATAACACAAACACAAACAAAAACACAACAAACACAACCACAACACAACAACATAACCACAAAACAACCACAACACAACACAGCCACAACACAATATTTGCCTGTACTTACCTTTTGCCTGTACTATGTCTTTTGACTTCTGTATTTTACTGCCATGTATCCCTGCATTTCATACAATGTGCATCTCCTGCTGCTTAATGTTTTGTTTCATTTGTACTTGCTGTCTGTTCTTCCAATCGACTTGCACTTTCTGCTTACTTCAATTGTGACTTCGATTACATGTCATGTTCCTTTGTCTCTCCTGTTGAGCTTAGGATGTAATTGTATTCTGATATTCCTTCATGCACTTTCTTGGTCTTCGACATGATATTCCCTGTTCAATGATGCTATGCTTCATATTGCTTTCTCCAAAATGCTGTTTTGTGTTTGATGTGATTTGACTTCGATTAAAATGATCCCGTGTGTCTGTTGGTTTAGCAGGCGCACCTTCCCCGTGTTTTCTTTGTGCCGTCTTTGTCTCGTCCCCCTCCTCAGGATGGGACACCCATGACCACTTGAGAGAGGTTATTTGTATGCATGCTTCGTGTCACCACAGTACTCCACTTACCAAAGGACCGGCGGCGGCCATGAGTACTGCTTGGCGATCTTAATCTTAATCACTGGTCAAACTGAATTGACTTACATTTTATTGGCATCCCACATTGGGTTGGCCTTCTTCTTGTTCAGCAAGTGACTGTTGCAGTTTCAAGTAACAGTAGCAGTTGCAAAATTCTGGCAAGTTCCGTGCACAAGCGTTACATGTGGATTTCAATGGCTCTACTGGAGCTGGTTTGCTAATTTTCACACAAACTCACCTAGCGAGGTGGTAAATTTAGCTACACTGTGTAGCATAGCAAAAAATTAGCTACATTGCAGCTTCAAACTGACAAAATTACCAAACCACCAAATAATCCACCATGAAAAAGGTAAAATTGCTCAGTTTGGCACCTGGAACCTCAAATCTCGAAAAAAGGGTTGATGATTCCAGAGGGTATTTGTGTCATTTGAATGTTTCATTCACATTCCTAACTTTGCAGTTCCGAAGTACGAGTAAAATAAGCGATCCTGTCACATTTTTATGGAAAAGAGGCAGAGATAAACACTGCCTCTTCTCTGATATCACAATGACCTCTGCAACATTCATATCTCAAGTTGACATTCTCAGGAGACTTATGTACCTCAAAAATGAATCTTTTTGATCGAAATACCTACATCGCATGAAAATCAGGGGCCCAATTTAACATTTGCAGGGTGTCTACGCACCTGGAAAACCTGGAAAAGTCAGGGAATTGCCACAAGCCTGGAAAAGTCAGGGATTTTGTGAAAATTCCTGAAAAGTCAGGGAAAAATTAAAAATTTGACATTTCTCAAAAAACAGGTCTGTGAAGAATTTGCATACTGAGACCAATGTTTCGAGAAAATCAGTAATCACTGAAAAAGGTGAAGCAGGGCATAAATAATGTGTGGAGGTGTGGCATTGTATGCACTGGCACTGCATTATAACATTATTAGGTGTATGTTTGTTTGTTGAATGTTTTCGATTTTATTGACAGGCGCCTTAGAATTTTCCCATATTGGCCTGGAATTTTTTTTAATATGGACCTGGAAAACCTGGAAAAGTCAGGGAAATTCAAAAAATATTTTCCGTAGACACCCTGATTTGTCGTTGGTACGGATATATCCTGGTTTTGACTCACCACAGTCCCTTTAACCCTCAAAATTTTGAATAATTATTGTGCAACACTTCTGACTGATGAAGATTTTGGACGTTTTTTGCAAAGAAGCCTGTTAATGTTTCTGTGTGGAGCACCTGTAGCAGGGCTTAAATTGAGCGGGCTCCCTCGGGCTCTCAGAGCCGGCCGCCCCTGGGGGTGCCGGCTGCCCTTTTTCTTTTGAGAGGTGGCAGCCCTTGCTCCTTTGTGCATTTTGCCACCTTTCGGGAATTTGAATACTGTAAGAGATAAGAAGAGGAAGGGAAGAATAGAATGAAGGAATGTATTCTTTATTTTTTCGGGGGAGACCTCATATCATTTTGAAATATGGCATAAAATGTCCCACAACCGAACGGCCCAAAAGCCCTTTTCAAACTTCTGTTGCCCTTTTCAAATGTTGGGAGCCGGCCGTTTTTATTTTACAATTTAAGCACTGACCTGTAGTTGAGTCTGAAACACATTGTAGTATCTTTTTGTTTCAGCTGGCAGCAACTCTGACAATGTCATCCCAAAAGGAAATACCTGTTACCTTGCAATGTTTGAGCTGATTAAGAGCAAGAAAATATGGTTAATTGTCAAATATGCCCTAGAATAAAAAAAGTTTCCTGGCTTCCTGACCTACGTATTGCAACATTATCTATCATGAAATTTTTTAACTGATTAGAAACAACTTCAGGATCAACAGAGGCAGAAAGAGCTCCAGCTGGAGAATAAGTTCAAAGAGGAAGTTACAAAGAAAGAGGAAGAACTAACTAGGCAACTGGAGTTGAGGGTAGAGACAATTAAAGCCGAGAAGGAAAGGATTAGAATTGACCTTGAAAGTAAGTTTTCCTTGCTCTTTTTGAGTAGTTAAACCTGGCACCTTTAATTGTGTGAAGTGTTTGCATCATTCATGTGCGTAGGTAGGCACCTATATGTCAATGCTGATGGGATGATACATGCATATTTGTGTTCTCTGAACTTTAGCCAAGTCTCCTCTGACAGCAGGAAGATTACCATGCGTTTCTGTGCAAACGAGCAACTCAGCGTATTGACTGTGGCTGAGCCGGTGCCACTTTCCGGTACCGGTACCTTGATGTACTTGTGGTTCCTGTACATGTACCAGATATGGTTTCAGACAGGGATGGGTAGGTATAGTACGTCACGTATTATACGGTAAAATTTACGGTATTATACGTGATATAATACGTACGTATAAAACCCACGTATTATACGTTTCGCCGGAAGTCAGCACATGGCACATGTTTTTGGGGTGCAACGTGGCAGGTAAATTGTTTGGGCATATTGCCAGAGTTGTAAGATATGTATTTCTCTAGATAATTAAAGAAGTCTAAACGAAAACGAACATGGCCAAGATACAATACCTCAGCAGGGATCCCAGCCGTCCTATAATGTCCTATATTGTCCCATATTTTTGGACTTGTCCTATAATGTCCTATATTTCAAGCAAACTGTCCTATATGTCCTATATTTTCTCGTAATTTTGCCTTTTTCAGCAATTTACTCCCTACATTGTCCAATATTTCAAGGAAACTGTCCTATATTTTCCAGTAATTTTGCCTTTTTCAGCAATTTTGCTCCCTACAATGTCCATTATTTCAAGAAAACTCCCATATTTTCTAGTAATTTTGCCTTTTTCAGCAAGAAAATTTCATAAAATTCTTGGCATGTGATGCTGGTACCGGTTCCACCGGTACCAGCAGCACTTTACCCGCAGTACCAGTGGTTATCGGTAGTGGTCCTAAATCCAGCCACGGTAGACAAATAAATTAGGTGATTGTAAAGTGCAGTACTAAAGGTCCTATAATTTGATGTTTGTCTTCTTTAATGTCCTTTTTTATTTTTCGTCCTCTTTATACCACCTATTTATTTTTTGGGAAATGCTGCGAAGCCTGCACTTTGACGTTTCGGATTGTGAAACTGGAATTTAATTAAATAAAATGAGTCAATGTTATTTTCTGGAAAAGTTTTGTTGGGCAGAATCCAGAATGCATGCTGCCAGCATGGTCTTGATTGGCAAGAATATGGCAACAGATGGGTGCCATTTCTTTTTTCCAAAGAATTTTGCCAAGAAAATTGTTATAGGCCCTAGGCCCTACGTAAGACATGAAAAAACAACCTGCAAAAAATTCAGAAAAGCAAAAAAATATCTTAAAAGACCATTTAAAAACAAAAATTGCAACAGAGTTCACCATGTGGATTTTTTTTAGAAAACAAGCAAACATACTTTGCAAATATATTTTGTATTCTTTAAAATTTTTCACTTAAAACAAAAAATTTGCTTATGCCCTTGTGTTATATTCTGTAGCCCAAGTACGAAACAGTTGCTCAAAATGAGTTTTTTAAATAAATGGGGTAGGTTCTGCAACACAAAATGCCTTTTTGCCGATGAAATGATAAAACTGTCAAACAGTGTCTTCAGCATTTATTCATTAATTGTCTAATCACAGTCGTTTTTTATACTTCTCACGTGAGGCGAATGTGGGGAAGTGCGACACCCTGAAATGGATGGTTTAACCTTGTGGTTCTACATCGCTACAATTTGAATGCAGCAATGATGAGCAAAAGTTGATTTTTTGGGACTTGTTCGAAAAATTTGTTTAATCTGCGATGGGTGGGATGGGGGTTAAATCTTTGTTTCACTTTTTCCAATTTTGGCCATAAATTGTTTCAGAAGTGTCCTATAAATGTCCCATAATCTTGCACCCAAATTGTCCTATAATGTCCTATAAAATGAGAAAATTTGTCCTATATGTCCCATTATATTTTTCTAAAAGTGGCTGGGATCCCTGTACCTGTGCATGAACATGTCGACATTGATGCCAGGTGATGGAAGTCGATTCGTTCATGTTGTGTGAAATAATGGGACTGGGAATTTTCTTTTCGTTGACTGCGATGTTTTCACATGTTTTTCTCTGGGCTTCATTTTTTCCTGACTTAAAAACAAATAAAGGAGGACAGCCATCGCATGATGATCATTGTTAGGTATATCAGGATAAAGCCACTAAAGGGTTAAGCCCAACTAATCGGCAATGCTGGGAATTGCTTTGTCTGCACTTTGAATTAGTTTTCAAATGGCTCATATTGGGCTTAATATCGGTACAAAATGAATGGGTCAGTGGGATGTGTCATGGTTCACCCATACCACAAGTTAAAACACTTCAATTTATTTTCTTAACTAAACTAATTGCTCCTTCAGTTTACAAACAGATTCAAGGTATGAAATTTCCAAGTTCAAGGTTCGTTGAGCACGAGTGAATTAGATTTGTTTGGTGAGAAATGGCACTGTTTATGCCCAAATGAGATGCAGCAATGTTTTAGTAAATCCAAGACACCGTGTGCAAATATAAACTCATTCAAAAATGGAAAAAAATAACGTGAACTTCGCTTCTCTCTGACATGTAATGCCCCAAACTACGCTTCCTCTGGGGTTACTCGTATTTCACAAATGTTTAAGGAGATGCAATAATTTTTCCTTTCTGGTTTTCCCAACATTATTTTTATCTTGTAAAAGATGCCACTTACCTACTTTCATTTTACTTTTTTCAAAGGCATTCCGGCAGGTACCTAGTGCTGCTCAAAGTAAAAAATTTGGTAAAATTTCGGAGAGGATGTTGAATATGCCAAAAAAACTGTTCTGAGCTCCCAATGCAAACAATGAAAAACACATTTTGCCTTGACCCTCTATCTGGATCAAATGTTGCCGAAAACAATCAATTTACACATATTCAACATAAATTAAAAATATCCAAAAGGAATGTTTTTAGATTCAGACCCAACTAATTTTGAGCAGGAATTTTTTTGTTGGTTCCTGCTCTTTTCTGATCTTGTGGAAATTTGCAGACAAAACAGTGACCACAAAATGACATCATTCCAATGGCAAAAAGGAGTTGTTACTGCTCATTCACAGTTATTTCGCATGGAAAAGGCAGCAGCGATAGTCAGGCCTGCCGAAAAGTAAATATTGACAAAATTTGTTAGGTTTCTATCTAGCTACCTGCCTGTGTTCTTTTTACAATACATAATAATTGATAAAAAGACTTATCCTGTTGCTGCTCTTTTCTCTTTTAATTTAGGCCTGCTTGCTCACTTGCATTGAGATGTGCTCTAAATAACGAGAAAAACTACGTGCCACATGTCTTTTTTGGTTTTATACGTTTTATACGCGTATTATACGTGAGTATAATACGTGTCCAATTTCCAATTTACCCATCCCTGGTTCAGGTATGGACAATCTTGAAACAGAATGCGTAAATGGGCAACCTGTCATTCGTGGGAGGAACTGTCACAGGGGACTGCAAAAATTTGTATCAGCCAAAAAGCTGGTCAGAATAATTTATTTGTCCCAGAACTTACAAACTGGAAATAACATTTTCCATACCATGTTTTCAATCACATCACTTTTCAATTTGTCACTTCATTGTTTGATGTGAAGTGGTTTGCGAGAATGTTAACTGAACATCATTGAGGCATGGGAAGGAGCCCTACTGTGAACCTGATGGCCACATCCCCTGGAACGGTGTCCAGAGTTCCCAAGTGGGGAAATCTGCTTTGAAAAATGAAAGTCTGGAACGTCCTGCCATATCTCATTGGGAAGCACATTTTTCGCATTGGTGAGTGGCGGCAATCCAATTTTTTGCATCTCGGCGCATCCAACCGACAATCTTTGCAAAGTTCACTTTTTAAAGATTCCGCTGCTTCCTTGGAATTTTGAGGCATTTGTGACAATTTTGCACCAGTGTGTTATTTTTCACGCAGGCAGAAGTACGTACATACTAATTTCACAAACATAAAACTCCATCCAGAGACACCTAAAAGCTTTGACTTGCACTCATGGTACTTCGCAAGAGGTCCAACAAAGGTCCAGCAAAAGGTCCAACAAAATGCAATTTCGCTTTCCGTTTTTGTGCACTCTGGCCCGAGAAGGCTATTTTTATAAAAATTTGCTATGATTCCGGCAGTTACAACATCCAGGCTAATTCTTGAGTATGGCCTCTTGGGTCGGATGCAGGTGTCGTGTAAACTCCAAGAATGCAGATGCTCACAACCAGAGCAGAGCCCCACTGAGGCTGAGCAACTCATGAGAATCGTGTTGCATTTTTTCCAACACTGGTCGTTTGCAGCAGCATTCACTGTTGGTTCCACCACTTCCAGTTGGACATGAGGGCATTGTTTGTGTGGTCATAGATCACCACTTATGCACTGATGTGATGTGAGCAGTTGCATGTGGCTTTAAAATTGTATGGGAGAGCCCCAGTGGGATGTGTGGATTGTGATGAGTCTGGGTCAAATGGGGGGAGGCTTATGAAATACATCCAATTTCAACTGCTAGCGCCCCCAACTCATGCCTCTCAATGTGTATGAAAAAGCCAGAGGCAGAATCCAAACTTCAATCAGTTCAGACAATTGAATTGTTGGCTCAGCAAAAAATTCTGAGGTGCTGTCCATTGAACTTTGGTAGAAAACCAACGGCTGCACAACCGGTGCCGGTACCGGCGGTTACCAGAAAGAAGGCCATGTACCTGCCGGTACCATTTGTACCGGTTCGGAACCAGTCTACACCTGGTTTTATGTGAACAAAAATGTGAATAAAGAGTCAGAAAATTGCAAATCCTGGCATGATGTAGGTCTATTCGGAAATTTTTTCATTTGTTACACCAAAACTTCAAATTGATTACTGGTAGGTACCATGCATGTATAATTTTAACTTTCGCCACTGTCATGTGAAATTTCCTGCTCGTCCTGGTGATTTTCTCATGCAGTGGACAGTTGTCAGCTGCTGTACAAAAACAGGACTAGGAGTTTTTTGCATTTGATGTTTTCGGCTGAGAGCTCTTTGTTAACATTTCCTCCTGTTTTTATTTCCTGGCTGTCCTTTCAAACGAGAATGATGACATTTTTATTGAAAGGCTGCATTATTGTGGCTGATAAAAGAAGAGTTATTCTATTTGGGGCATATAGCCACAGACAGGCCACCCGTGGGGTCCGATGCGTCAGCCCCATTAGGGTTTCAAGGGGCTGAGCACCTGATATGGGGTTTGGTGTACAAACAGCGTCCCAAAAAGCTGAAGCTTTGTGATAATAAAATAAAAGTGCCCATGTGGCACCTCTCAGTTTTTCATGCCTTATTTTCTGCTACTCTGGGCAGGGAATGTCAGTATTCTGTAAGGAGCAGGTGGAGCTTGGCAGAATCCACCCTGCGCTTGGTTTAGGGTTAAATGTTTGATGGGCCACCCTGACTAAACAGATGACGAAAATTTCTCATGGGTGCATTTCTCAGGAGGTCAGAGTGAGGGGTGATCGTGATGGAGGAACCTGAGATGTTACTTTTCGAGAGTCGGCAAAGGTCGAGGTGCAAAGATGTTAGTTTGTAAGGGTCATCAAAGGTCAGAGGGGCAAGGATGTTTGTTTGTGATGGTTGGCAAAGGCCATAGGGGGTGGCTAATGGTGACAAGGAGGTACCCGCAACTTTCCGATGTCCATCATTGACGACCGGTCAGTGAATACCTATCCTGGAATCTGAACAAAACCAACAGAACGGAGATAAAAAACATAAAACCAATTATGTTAGATGACAGGGAGGTTGGGATCCTTTCTGCTTACCATCATTGTCATGCCACCACATATGAAACTTGTGCAAGCATTTCTTCTTGTTCTTCTCCTTCATTCAGGTGAGCTCTCTCGAGTGCAGGATGCTTCCGAGGATAAAGTCAAGAACCTTGAGCAAGCATACGAGAGGCTACAGAGTGATCTTGTCAGTACGGAAGGGAAGAAGGCTCTTCTTGAGTCCCAGATGGCTGATATTTCCAAGGACGTCGAACAGAAGACAATGCTCAAGGCAAAAATGGACTTACTCGATAATTTTACAGACTTGGTTGAATCCGAATTACAGTGCAGTATCTGTAATGAGCTATTTATCACGGTGAGTTTTGTGGTGGATAAAAATGACACCCTGTACTGTTAATGAGAGCCAATTTTGACAATAATTATTGTCCTGGCTGTGTTTGGTGGATTCAAAGTGATAGTTGATTTTGCTCAGTTGTGCACAATGGGTTTTCACTCATTTTCAGTTTGGTTTTGTTGTGCAATGGTTTTTAGAACACATTCAGTCCCATTAGGGTTCCAATGGATTTAGTTTTTGGCAGCTACAATCGTTTTTGTCAACTCCTCAAGCTTGGAAATAATTTTTCCTTTCTGTTGTGGCTTGTGACAATAATTTCGACTAGGGGCTTCGCCCCTACAAGCCTTCGGCCGCCAACCCCTGTCGGGGCTGCGCCCCGAAGAGGGCGCATGGCTGCTTCGCGGCCACTTGAATGTCAGATGCGCTATGGTTTCCCGGCCTAGAGGTTGTGCTGTGCCTCGTCATTCACATGCATTCCTCCAGGCAATTCAATTTTATCAGAGTTTCTGGCTTGCATCTGTTGCTGTATTGTTTTGACATCCACAGAAACCGGGTTGACTTGTTCTATGAACTCAGTCTCCTGATTCTTTTCTTCTGGTTCGTTTCTTGGATTGGATTCTAATTTCTTGTGTTCGCACTACCTCTCCCCATCTATCTCTCCGTGTCTCTTCTTCTTCACCACACCTCTCCCTCCACCATCCCTCTCCTTCCTGTCTTCTTCCTCTCATTCTGTTTCCTTCTCATCTCCCTCTCACTTTTCTCTCCTGCCCTCCACACCTCCTTTCTTTCCCCCTCATTCTCTCCATTAACACAGCTCTCTCCCTCTTCTCTGTCACTGTGTCCCTCTTTCCCTTCCATCCATCCGTTCGGTTACCCTCCCGTCTCCCTTGCCATTCATCTCTCTCTTTCCCTTCACCGTCTCTCCCCCTCTCTCAGCAGGCACTCGCACTCTGTCTCTACCATCTGTCTGCCTCTCTCAAAGTATCACCCCTCTCTCCGTCGGTTTGTCCGTATTCCCCCTCTCCTCATCACTCCATCCATCTGTTCCAGTCCTCCCTCTACTCCGCTTTTCCCTCCCTTAACATACCTATCCCTCTATTGGTTTCTCTGTCCCTCTTTCTCCCTACATCACATCCTCTCTCCCTTCCAACCACCAATTTTCTCTCCCTTTCCAGCTGTCCTCACTTTCCTCCCTCTCATCAATTTCCAATTTTTACACCTCCAGCTCAGGAGAATGATTGATCATCACTGTTTATTTGGCTCTTTTTTATTATATTCTATCCAGTCAACTACCCTCAACTGCAGCCACACATTTTGTAAAGTGTGCATTGATAAGTGGCAACAAAAGAGCCAGGACTGTCCTGTTTGCAGGGCTCGAATTGTCACCAAGAATCGGTCAATTGTTTTTGACAGTTTTATTGATAAGATTGTGGCCAAGTTGTCAGCTGACCTGAAAGTGAAACGTGATGAGATCATTCAAAGCCGATTGGGTTAGTTTTTTGTTGTTTTTCTGTTTTTTTTTTTTTCATTTTCTCAGAGATACACCAGGTAGAAAATCAGTCCTCTCTCCGAGGGACAGGACTGGTGGGACAGGTTAGCATGTAACAATGGGCCGATTTTTTAAATTAAGCCCATCTTTTAGGCCGCGGATTCTTTCTTTTTTAAATGCAATTTTGTATGCAAAAGAAAAAGAATCCGCGGCCTAAAAGATGGGCTTCATTTAAAAAATCGGCCCAATGGACCCTGAACAATTTTTCACATTTGACAGTGGTTGTCGCCCTCTTTTGCATTCTGAAGTTGGTCAATTTATCCTTGAACTGGAACAGGGTTACACACATCAGAGGGTGCTGGGTGAGGTAATACACTGAATACAAAGGAGAAATTAGCAAATAGGATAAGCTAGCTAAGGATTAGTGGCATGAGTCGTAGCCGACTTCAATTTGAAGCAGTGATGCTTTTGAATACGTAGGTCACTCTGAAAGTTTTGAGGTATGCGGAAGTTTGTTTTCAGAAAAACCGGGTCTTGTTGGGGTTACGAAGTTTGATGTTTTTCAAGATCTTGGAACAGAAAATTTGCAATCAGGCTTTTGTACTGTCACAATAAAAACACTTTCTTCTTTCCATTTTGTGGCTTAGAAATTGAGCTTGCTTCAGAGCATTTTAGGACATTGCTTTAATACGACTTTAAGTGTGGTTTAAATGTTGATTAGTGCAAAGAAAGACTGGAGTTTGCTTTCGGCGGAGAGAGGCCTTCTCGAGCAACCATCTACAGTTGTTTTCATAACTTAGAAGAGGGTGTGATTCTCTTTCTGGTGAAGGACGTACAGGGTGTCTCAGAACAGCTGTTTCCGAGGAAAGTGTTGCTGCAATGAAACGTACGGTAACGGATGATCCGAAATACACGTTTGCAATGAATGAGGAATCATTGGGGATTGGATCTGCAGCAGTGGTAAAAATCATCCATCAGGAATTGCACAGGAAGAAAGACGTTTGTCGATGGGTGCCGCAAAAGTTAACGCAGATCCAATAGGCTGAGAGAGAACGAAGCAGCCAGCAAACTCTGAGAATGGCCAAGGAGGGCAGCCATCGCATCATTTCAAGAATTGTCACTGGCGTTGAGACATACATACCAATTTAGGATGTCCCAACATGCCAGCAAAGTCGGGTGTGGGACCACGAAAATGACCCAACATCGACGTCACCGAAGAAACAGCGTGTGATGAAAAACGTAATGTCCTCCATATTTTTTCAGAACAACCGATCTGGTTAAGGCAATTAAGTTGGAAGAACAAACAACAGTTACAGCTAATTGGTACACCACAAAATGTCAGCCAGAAATCCTTGCTGCTCTTCAAGTGAGGGCGTTACTGCTTCACCACGACAACGCCTCGTCGCATAAAGCAGAGGCAACGTTTGATTTTTGCGGCAAACAATGCGAACTGTCATTGAGCATCCACCGTATTCACCTGATTCTGTTTTGTGCGACTTCTGGCTTTTCGTAAATCTAAAAAAACATTCGCCAGGTCGTCAATTTTCAACAGAAGAGGAGATTTATGTTATCATCAGATCTTATTTTGACACCCTGTACAAAAGCGACAGGTGTAAGGCTTTTGACTTGTAGAAAGTCCGATTGCAGTAGTGCTTAAATGTTGGAGGGGACTGATTTGAATATTCGTAATCTAAAACGATCAAATATATTTCCAGTTTCTGAGAGTCTCAAAACTTTTGGAGTGACCTTCGTAGAACTCCAAATAAAGGATGATTAGTGTCCGTTCAAGTGAGCAGAAGCATAGCCATGCAGGCTATCCCCTAGCATCATCATCAGTGATGGGAAGTCTCAGCTGCACCTAAGCTCATAGTTCCTGTGTCCTGCATCCCAGACGATGTGTGAAACACGTGTCCCTGACGATCAGCGAAACGTTGATTGTCATTGAAATTTGAAATAATTTGAAAAATTTGAAATTCATGCAGTCTAAAGAAAATGAGTTCCTAATTTTGGTGGAGAATCGAATAGATGTGTTGTTGAGAAAAATGTGCAGTATTGTTTTTCCAATAACAATCTTGTTTGGGATGCTCCTGAAAGTAGGAAAAAGCGGTCTGGCTGGGTTACCGGAAACACTTCTTTGATTGCTGCAGCCATCTCCACAAATGCCTGGTTTATTTTGCATTAGTTGGAGCAATATTTTTTCTATTAGATTGTTTGCTTTGTGGTATGTGCAGTCATGCGGCTCCATGATCGATGCCTTTTTCCAAATCCTGTGCAATAATGATGACCATTTCCCCATTTTTTTTTTTCCTTGTGCATTTTCTGCCTTAACTCTAAATTTGTTAAAATTCTCGAAGGCAAGTGCAATGATTGTTTTCACATTCTTTCTTCGAAGAGAATAGGATTGTAAATGGCAAAAACAAGTGGTGTGGGGCACTTTTCCTTTCATTCCTGATGGTCTTATGTCTCCCCAGAAAGAAAGGAGATCTTGTGGATCCCTGGAAAGAAAGGAAGTGTAATAGATCCACGGAAAGAAAGGAAGTCTTGTGCTCCCCAGAAACAACGATGTCATACGTCTACGAGTTCCTGGAAAGAAAGGAGTTCTAATGCCTCCCTGAAAAAAAGGTCTGAAAAGGGGGAATGGACTAATTTTTTGATGACAGTTGAGCACTGGGATATCTATGAAAAAAGATACCATGTTGCGACACACTTGCTTGAGACAAATCTGTCATAATAACCCTTGTTCAAACCCATGTGCATCTCTTGCATGCTTGCATGGTGGTCCCATAAATGTTACAAATCAGTCTAGCCGTCTGCAACATTCTTAATTTTAGCTGGATTAGCTGATCCCAACGATCAAATGCCTGCTATGACCACTTCCAGGACATCTCCCCGGCGAATGAACCAGACTGTTCTCCCTTTTCCAAGGGTTCAAGCCGAGTCACATAATCGGTGCGTTTTGTTTTGAGCTCTTTACTTGATATAAATATTTCTCTTTTTTAATTTTGTTTGATAGAAGGAAAGTTGCATGCTCTTCCGTAATTGTCTGCATGTCGGTTTTCCAGAGTAAGCATGCTGGGTGAGGGTGGGAGTAAGCATGAAAATCTCAGACCTTATTGACCATTCATTCAGTTGCATGCTGTTTATGCTTCGTTGGTGCACACAAAATGGGTTTTCGTTTTCATCCTTAAAATCTCTTCTGACCAGGCTTAGAAAGATCGCAAAATTATGGAGAATTCTGTTATGGATTTTAGGTGCCAATCGTGTACTGACTGCCAACCCTTCAAATATCATTGATCAATTGTTCCTTTTCAAATCTTGCTTTCAAACCGAAAGCAATGTACGAAGGTGGGTCAAAAAGGTCCCGGAATGTTCTCACTGTACCAAAAGTAGACTGTTCCAGAAACTGGCTTTTTGTGTGCATGTTCCCCCCAGTTGTGTTCTTCCAGGAATGCCAACCAACTCATCCGTGGTTTCTCCACATTTATTTTATCGAGATGATAAAGTTTCTATCATTTTTCAGTGATGGAAAATATGAAGTTTGGCATCAGGGCTGATAGTAAACTTTTGCCAAAACTCGGTTGCGAGTTGAATTCCATCATGGGTGCCTTGAAGAATGTTTGTGGGGACCATATGTCTCAATTTAAATATCAGCCCACAATCGAACAACACGTTTTAGGAAGGGAGGGGAGATTGAGGGCGACCCACCTAGAGGGGGGACAATCATCGCCATTTGAAGGGAAAATAGCGGCTGCAGTGGGAGCAAATGTGATCGAAGAGCACAGACCGACTAATTAGGAGGAAGCAACATCTATGCGTGTCTCCCGTGGGCCATGTACAGACTTTTCCTGGGGAACATTTTCAATTGGGCAGCCTTGATGCTTGATGGGTGCCAAAGGCGTTGCTGTCAAAACACAACTCGTGAGTTTCAATCACACATTTGATTTTTTGAAAAGGATGGAGACAAAATCTGGCAAATTCTTCCTGCTAGTAGTAACTGGCGATTTCACTGGCGATGAAATCGCTGTTTACCGACACAATCCGAAAAAATAAATCACAGTCCAAAAATTGGCACAAGAGACAGCAAAGAACATTCTAAATTCGAGTTGCAGCAGGTGCCCAAGGAGGTCATATCAACCATTTTTTGGGGCGGAATGGGTGTGACCTTCGTAGATTGCTTGGAAAAGAAAGAGACAGTCAAATGGACCTACTACGAGCAGGTTTTATGAAATTTCTGAACTGGACACTAAGAAAAATGACGATGAATTATTTTCCACCATGCTTTGCTCATTCATGACAATGCTGCTGAGAATCCTTACAAGGTTTTTGGAGTCGTTCTGTGAGAATTTCATTTGGAACTCCATTCGTGGCCACACTACGACTCTTCCCTTGCTTTTTTAGAGGTTTTTCCGTCTTGCGAAATAAATTACCGTACCGGGAGAGATTGTTGGGCGTCAAGAAAGGATCTAGAACAGGTCGTTCTGAACAGGTTCTATGGCAATGGTGCTCCTTCTTACCGCAAAGGGTTTTTAGGATGAAAACACCACACAGAAAATTGCCTTCAGCTCTATAATGAATATGTGGAGAAATAACTTCGATAACTAGTTTATGGAAAAAAATTATGAGGTCTTTCGGGAACTTTTTGACCCACCCTCGTATGCGGTCTACAGAAGTGCAGAATTCACTGCCTTTCGTTGCATCGATTCTCTGTTCCGTAGGACAATACACAATCTTCCACTGGCTTCCAGTGACAGTGAGGACACTGACTTTGTGCCCAATGAAGGTGGAGAAGATTCCTCCTCCGACAGTATGAGCAACTATACCGATGCATCGACTAATCCAGAGTCCCCTTTTACCCCAGAGGTGGCATCACAAACGTCTGACCATGCTGAAAATGAAAGGTAATAATTAATTGAGGCTACTCTGCAGTTTCTGCTGAATTCACAAATGGCTTGTGGGATGAAGCAAAATATATTTTGGTCTCATCTTGGCTTCCCTATTATTTGGGAGTGAAATGCTTCAGGGTGGGGGGGTTTTGGTCGTGGCCAAAAAAGATTATAGTCGCATTATTACGATTGAGAATAAAAAGGCTTCTGTTTTGTCAACTTTATTTTTTGTGTTGCCGCATTCTTTTGTTGATTTAGTTTTCCTGGTATCTTCGTTTGGGTGGTTGTTTCCATCACATGGTTCTTCTGGACATTTCATGTTTTGATTGCTTGCTTCTTTGAGTGTTTTTGCATGGCTTCTTAATTTGGTATGCTGCATTTTTTCTGCTGGAATTTTAGTTAACACAATATCTCAATGAAAAGTTGTAGGGAATGTTTTGATTCTCTTTGGAGTACCTACCCATTCACAAATTGAAATCAAGTCAAGTTGCAGAGTTGGTTCGGTGGAGTCTGCTGAATTTTAAGGTGATGGTAGCAACCTCCATACCCACACCTTTCGGGGGCATCCGAACTTTGTTGAATGCAATTTTTGCTTGTGGAGACATATTTGGATAGACTCCCCTTGATTGCACTCTTTGCATTGTTTGTGGACAATTTAAAAGTGAAATATTGAAAAAGAAAAATTGCATTTCGACACCATTTCATAGAAAAAATAGCATAGCATCAAAAACTAATCTTCATTCGAACTGAAGGGTTCAAACAATGCCAGGACCAAACACCTTGATCTCTGCAAAATAGCCAGAATGCATGGCTAACTCGAAAAATAAAAAGTAAGTGGTATGGTTGAACACATTTTCCAGAAATCACACCTTCATTTCAGTCTGTCACTCTCACACTCCACCAGTTGCCACATCCGCAATTTTCTGGAACGGATCAACCACAAACCAGCATCAAAAATTCTTCAATATTCAATTGTCAATAATTGAATTTTGATTATTTTTTGATGAAGTGTGATGGCGACAGACAGAAACGGAGCTGTAATTTCTGGAAAATTGTCATCCATACCTTTTTTTTTTTTAATTTTTGTTAAACATGTTTTGGAGAGCTTCATGACTGTGAGCTACAAAAATTTGCATCAATTCAACACAGGCTAAATGCATCAATGGGCCTGATTGCATGCTGTGTACAATTCCATTCCAATTTTCATCTTTTTTTCATGAAGTCATGCTGGGGATCGAAAAAAAAAACACTTGGGCCTTGGTGTCGCTTTTCCCACTGCATCCATCTTGCTTGCCCTTTTCTCGCCAGTGGCCACACCCTATCCAAACAGTAGCTTATTGCCGTCTTGCCTCAAAGCAAGATGTTGCAGGAGCTTAATAATTTTGTGATGAATATGAGTACAATCTTGCTGGATTGTCGAGTAGTGTACTTTTATTTAACATCTCTAAGTCTGTCTGAACGCCCTGTCATGTTGCATTTGTTTGAGGCTCGTGGAAGGCACTGATATTTGGGTTGCAGTTCGGAATACTTGCCGACATCTGAAAAAAGCGGAAGTGGATGAGTTTACACACACACGCTCAAGCAGCCAAAATAGGATAGGAAGATGAGGACGATGTAGGTATGGTAGGATAGGTGTGTTGGGATAAGTTAGGTTGGGTAAGGTTAGGTTTAGTTAGCATTCAGTATATCAGAGAGCAATGGTGATAACTCGTTCATTTCAATGTTGGCAGGTATTCCGAACTGTTACTGATATTTGATCAGAGCTGCTGTGCTTAACTTCGACCATAAATAATTTGTACTCGGAAGTTAAGCCCAGCAGCTCTTTTCACACAAAGTCCGTCATGCATGAGATTTGGATGCAGCGTGAGATTATTCAAGAGGTGGTCCTGTTTTGTCTGGGTTTATTTTTTCAAGATCTGAAGTTTAGTTATTCCTCATAAAATCGAGCGATAATTGTTTCCGAAACCAATTCAAGTAAAATTCA
Source organism: Sinentomon sp. SZTP_YWyxl (assembly GCA_030068105.1). Classification (NCBI taxonomy): domain Eukaryota; kingdom Metazoa; phylum Arthropoda; class Protura; order Sinentomata; family Sinentomidae; genus Sinentomon; species Sinentomon sp. SZTP_YWyxl. The sequence goes on from JASGXE010020769.1 coordinate 19,085, forward strand.
ATTAAGTTACCTAAAGCCCAAAGTTAAGTTCAATTTTGCAGTGCCAAAGAAATTATTTCGAGTGAATATGGTGGAACAGTGAGGTCTGGAAAATATCTATTGACCTACGAGAAACAACTTTATGCAGAGACCTGCTTGTAATGTAAATGATGCTGGTTCTGCTGGTAAATGGAAGCGGAATTCAGGATTCCCACATAAATTTTTCCACAATGTTGTTTAAAAGCTCCAAAGAGCACAGAGTGATTATTGTTAACAGCATTTGTTGAAGACTGATCATAAGAATAATGTTTTAAATTCGTCAATTTCCAATGCTTCGTTCTAACTTTGAGCTCTTATGCTCGGTTTTATTTTTACCGATTTCTTGCTCACCGAGAGTATAGTTATTTTTACCCAAAAATTGATTTTTGCTTTTGGACTTCAATAAAAAATGTTTTCTGACAATAGATTTACAGTGGTCTGCTGCAATCACAACTTGTGATTTGTAGGTGGTTTATTTGCAGGTGACACCGCCCTGTGACCAGTTTGCATTCATGCTTCTCTAAAATCGCTTTGTTTTGTCGCACTTTCGAATGCTTTACCGTGATTGTTACGAGACCTCAGCACCAGACGTGACCAAGCACGCAAAGAAATGAGTGCTCGGGATAAAACTAAAGTGAAATTTGATTTCGGATAGCAGTCTGAAAGTGTTGTAGTTCGAGTTTTACAACACATCATCAAATTTGCAGAAGCAAAGTTTATTTTGCGAAGTTAGTCAGTTTTCAGTCCAGACATTGAGACCAAAAATCAGCGTCTGAATCCAGATAGTTTGGTATTCCCAAGCTTCTTCTTATCATCTTCATATTGTTTTTGCACATGAAGATATGGTGACACCTGGGTCCTTAACATTTCACAGCCAGATTGGTGTGTGTGTAACCATTTTTTGATGTGTCTGAATGACATCGGGCCCCCGATAAACATTGCTAATGAAATGGGAATGCTAAATCTTACTTTTGTACAGAATGTAGAAGTGAACTTTTCTGTGCCTATTTACCTATTTTCCCCCTTGTCGACCGTGTATGGTACCTACCTCTCGTTTTTCAGCCCAGAAGAAGTGATTGTTTCATTTTCAAACAATAACTCTATTTTTCTCAGTGCAGTCAATGATGTTCCTATTGCCATATCAAGTGACAGCGAGAGTGAAGATGGGGATTATGTGCCACCAGAAGCAGAACCTGGACCATCGGCCGAATTTGAGAGCGGCCAAAGTCCGACTGATGACGGTTCGGATGATTTGAGTGGAAGTCAAGATTCTTCTGCAAGCTCCGAGGAGGAATACGGAACTGGTGCATATTACGGTGGCTACGGCCGTTGCTACAAATGTGGTAAGTGAATGGTGGAATATGTTCATAGTTTTCATTTTTCACTGTGGTGTGTCTTACGCCTCTGCAGCGATGGGTGCAGTGTTCTTCACTGCACGGATGCCCGGAAGATGAGGGTGAAGCATGATTATCACGTATGGAAGCTTGCCATTCGATGGGTACAAAAAAACTAGTTTCTTGAGAAGTTAAGGGGGGGTAAACCATGGGTTTTTGCAAAAAAGTGAAAAAAAGATGTTTTTTTCTTCTTATGTTCATGTTATAGGCCAGACTTTGCCATTTCCAAAACTCTCTTCAGATTTTCTGAAACTTAAATAGTTTTCAAGATATAGCCGATTATCCGAAACTCGTCGCATTGGTTTTATTGCGTTCTCGACACAAACATTTGCGGTTTTCTCGCATTTCTCTTTTTTCAAAAAGCGAAAGCATTCAAAATGCATCTCCTCCCACAATTTTTCATGCAAAATGTTCAAATTTGGTGTACTGGACCAATTTTTCATGAGGAAACCGAAAATAGAGCCGTTTTTAAGTTTTAAGCTCTATTTTTGGTTATATTTGCTTGCGACCGCAGAAAAGCTGCTAAATATTAGGCGCTTAGCGGTACGGTCACGCTTATTCTGCAATAAATTAAAATCAGGATGCAAATTGGCAAAAGTGGCTCTATTATGTTGTAGATAAAGTACTTTTAGTCCACAGGGTGAAATATGGCTTCATTCTGCCAGACGGTTTAGGAGGAGATGCATTTTTACCGATGGCCTTTTTCGCGCTTATGTTTGTCTGTAACTCCGGTGTAGTGCACACAAATTAAAATGTAAATATATCAATCTTCATCATTTTTCATGCTCTTTTCACCTGCAAAATTTCAAAAAAATCCGTCGAGAAACAAAAAAGTTCGACGCGTAGGGTTTACCCCCCCCCCCTTAAGGGCAATGATGAGCAAAACAACATTAAAGTAACACAGCCGTATTCCCATTGTCACTCACATTCGGCTTCAACTCAGTTGTTGATTCAACAGATGGATGCATCCTTCGAAACAATGGGAAAAGGGTAGTGTTGTGCATAGAAATAAAATTTTGCTACACAAATCTATCAACTGAATTGATTATTGAGTTGGAAGTGTTTTATAACAATGGGGAACAAGATCGGTGATAGATTTCTCTTCCAAGGAGTTCTCGGAACCATCTCGTGGCAGGTGTCCAGATCACAATCACTGAATAGTGGTGACTTAAATAATTTTCTCATGAAAAAATTGCGGCTGTCCAGATTTCAGCAAAAACTCGTATTCTGCAGATATTTTGGACCTTTCATTGCCGCAGTTGCAATCTGATATTTTTAGCTTGTTTTGTTGCAAAATGGCACTTATGGTTCAGTTGTGCCAGAGTAAAAAGAAAGGAAAAAAGTTCTGGCAACAGGTAAATAGGAAAAACACACGGTGCTCATCAAAAATGTTTTTACATTGGGGTAATCAGGTTCACTGCGTGATTGGACGCAGTGCAAGCCGCTGTGTCCAACCTCTTAATTTTCGGTGAAAAGCCTGCTCATTCCAGCAGCTACAAATCTGCTACGGATGGCTACAAATCCTTTGCCATGGTTCCTCGAGGCCTTTACACCTCGGTGATCCGACCCACGCTGATGTTTGTTCCAGCGGGACAAGTCCTCACGAAAGCAGAGCGGCGAAGGATACGACAATGGGAACGTCATAGACTCCTGGAATTGGTGACATTGACAGGCCCGCGGACGCGAACTCTACGAAAGGAATTAAGGGGACGGACGATCGTCAAGCATTTAGTGGTGGCACAATTACATTTGTGGGCACACATACAACGGCGCCCGCCGCAACACCCGCTCCAACTGGAAGATGGATACAGGACGCGATGGAGGGAATCGCTTGATCTAGAGGGAATCACTTGATCTAGAGGGAATCGCTTGATCTGGAGGGAATCGCACCTGCAGGGAATCTGGCGACAATACCCCTTTCCAAAGCAGCAGTGGTCCCACCAAGTAGGAAGTAAGAGGGAGATAAAGTGCATGACGGGCACAAACTTCGCACGCCACAGCAGCTCGGAGTAAGAAGAGGAAGGATCAGACGAACCTGCAGAGGACAACCGCCAGTTGTGAGGTTGGTTCCTGGATGAAAGACATACCACGACGCCAGTCCCCAGGAACATACATACCACGACATGCAGGAAGACATACCACGACGCCAGACCCCAGACCAGTCGACCCTTAGATGAACAGGCCCATAGATAGGCGAAGTACTGGGAGACATATCGGCATCCCAGACCATAACATTCACTCAACACACTATTGTTCAACTTTCATACTTTCCCTTCCACTCAGGCATACCTGCCTTCTCGATTCTCGGAGGCGCCTGCCCCAACTTCTTTCCTCTTGTTCCATCTATCGAGATTTATAATCTCCCTAACATCTCTACGCAAAGGGGTCACATTCCCTGTGGCACTGAATGTAAACGGGGCCAACGGGTGCATGTGGATGTGTCCTCTTTTGCTCTTCCTCCGACTGTCCTCTTTCATCCTCCTGTCCCCGGGCAGGTGGGGCCCAAAACTGGTTGCAACGCAGCTGGGGCAGGAGAGAAAACAACAACAACAAAGCCTGCTCATTCCAGCAGCTGGTCCATGCACAGGTGACTCCATATCCTGCCCATTCCAGGCAGATTGGCCATCCTAAACACGACTCGGTGATCGCCAATTTGAAAGATTCTTTTAACGGTCACTGTATATTACAACATAACACAAACTCCGTCCAATTTATGGCTGTGGCTGGCTGAATTTATTGGTCGCATAATTGTGCTCTGTTTGCTGAGATTCGGCATCCATGCTCTGAAGTCGCTTATAAACACTTGCTCTCATCAAGAATAATTGTTGATAAAACTCTGTGTTTTTCTGTTCTAATTGTTTAGTCGACATTGAGTCATCAGATGATTTCCTTTTCTATTTATTTTATTACAGGCAGACGTGGCCACTGGGCAAACAGCTGCCCTCGCATTCACATTCGGTAGTTCCAATCTGATCTCCTTCTTGCGCGGACGTCGTTCATTTTCTCAGTATTTTGAACATAGTTTGGTTGATTGATATTTCTTTTCAATTGCTGTTTCTGCCTCTCTTATCTTTTCCTTTCTTTGTTTTGTCATTTTTCACCTTTCTTAAAAAGTTCATTATTTTTCATGGGGGAACCTTTGAATTATCAAAGAAATGACCGATTTAGGTGATTTTTATGTGCAAAAATCTGCTGTTTCCTCCGGTGTAATAAGATCTTTGAGCTTCCACATGGTGTGGAGGTTGCGGACCCAAATGCCAAGGCAGTTCAATGAATTTTACGCTATTCCATGTTCCTGGCCTGAGATTTTTTGACAAAAGGTTTGGTGATGCCACTTCGAATGTCTTCATTTGCTCTCAACTCGAGATATTTCATGTTTGGAATGCTGTACCTGTCTCAGCTTTGGAGACAGATAGAAGTTTCTAATTGCAGAACATAGCGTTGAGATTAACTTACAGCCGAAGCGCTCATGAAGTTTTTTGAGGAAGCCCAACGTTGGCGGGGGAAAAACGTCGCACATCTCAAAAAAATATACGAACTGTATTGCTGTAGTTAAGGGGGGGCTTACCTCCTCGAGTAGGCCAAAAACAAAAAATCACACAAATTTTTTTTTACGCATTTGGATAGGCCAGAATGTGTAAATTGTGATGTTGAAAACCATTTCAAGATATCTTAGTTCCTTTAAAGTTATAGTAAAATCACCGAACCTACTCATGACCGAAACGATGCGAAGCGATGAAAATTACTCCAACTTCGAATGCATTTTTCTCCGCTAATTATTTTTCCATGTTTTTCGACCTTCCGACCCGTGTTATGAAGCTGCTTCTGACTCTAGATAACTCAAATTTGGCATACGAGTACTTATGTAAAAAAGTGTGAGAAAACGACTGATGGAGCCAGAATTTTCATTTTTTGCCTGTGAGTGAAGTTATTGCACCATTATTATTTGGTAAATTCGAGAAATTTATAGCGCTTTTGCAGCGCTAGCATCAAAACCTTCTCGCAGAGCAAAAGCAGAGCCAAAAATGAAAAAACCAACTCCATCAAAAAAGTTTACCCCTTTTTTTTTGTAAAAAGTAAGTACAAAAAAAAATTTAATAGCTTTTCACTATGTGTATGTAAAATTTGAACCCCTATCACTTAGGTTGCTTAGGAACATGGGTCAGAAGATCGTGCAATTCCAGAAACGTTTTCCTCTGTAGCAGCCAAACCAAAAGAGCTAGAGGGCTGAAATTTTACACAGAAGTTGTTCTAAGGTACCTAAAAATGTGGGCCAAATTTCAGCCAAATCGGTTACAAAATATGGAAAATGACCGGAAAGGGGTAAGTCCCCCCTTAATTTCAATTTCAATGCTACGTTCTTTGATTTGCCCATTCATGGTGCACGTGCTGAAAAAGTTTAAATTTTTGTGTCATTCTCATCTAGTGTCCTGACTGGTCAAGAATGGTAAAATCATTCTATCTTGTGAAACAACAAGGATACAATTATTACATTTTCAAACAATTTGGGGACCTTATCAACACCCCAAAATTTTGGGATTTGACAAAATTTGGAAAATCAACTTCGATTGCGAAGGTTGGGAAAGTTGGAAAAAATTGTAGGGTTTGCAGGTGAAAATAAGCTGAAATGCGAAGCCAAAACAAAAAATAAATAAATAAATAAATTCAACAATAGGTTTGGAAGATTTGAAGTTTTGATTGTGACTCAGTGGCACAGCAACAAAAGTCTGTGGCATGCCAGCAAAAAATCGCAGGGCCCCTTCAACCTGCAACTGAAAATTACAAAGAGAACAACTTTGCCAATTGTGGCGGATGCAGGCAGGAGTGCCTCTGCCTTGTGGGTATAAAGAGGCCAATGCAGAGGAATTAGTATCTAGATACGGATTTTTGTTTGCACTGCACCGGGACTGAGGATTTTTGTTTGCACACGAGACTGATGATTTCTCATGCTCATGATTTCTGCATCAAGGCTCATACAATATAAGAAATTGGATTTTGCTAATCCGAAGGCAATCCATTGAGGTATCCCGTATCCCTGGAAAATGACAAAGTTTGAGTTTTTAAGCAATGTGACTGATCTCCATGCACGTGAACCTTGTTTCATCACCAACTTTTCTTTGGTATATGCCAACCTGGCCATGGACTGCCTTGAGAGTCAGATGTAGCTTGTCGAAGACCTCCCACCTTCACCCCATTTTCACCTTGGCCGTGGCCCGTGACAATGAATGGTCCGATTGTTTCAGCAACATTTTGTATTGTTTCTTATGGCACTTGATAATATTGAGCCAGTTTTATGATTGTGAGCTCTTTTAGACTGCTATGCTACTGCCCATCCAGCATTGATCCCTTTGCTCTTCTCTCACCAAATTTCCAAGAGCGTCAACAGAATCTTTCAACACCTTCAGTTTGGAAAAGGTGTTCCTTTGGAATCGTCATCAGTGAGCAACACTGCATAACACAAATTGGATGTGTCACTCGACTGTTGTCACAAGATTACCGCTGCTGCTACTTCCATTGCTGGAGAAGTGCTTTCACAGTTTTTACCGCTGTGTTCTCGATGACCAGCAATATGGCCAGCAGCGCATACTTCGTGGCTTGCACCGGTTCCCATCAGAACACCGAAGTTAAGCAACGTTGGGCCTGGATAGTTCTTGGATGGGAGACCACCCTTGTACCCCAGGTTGTGCTGCTGGAAGGGGGCTTAGTGGCCAAGTCCCTCGTCTCCTTCGGGTGAGATGTTAAGCGGAAGGTCCCGTGTGCTGCATCACACTGTGCACATTAAAGAACACCTAGTTCCAGTCCAAGAGAGGCTGGCAATACATAGAAGCCACACAATTTCCATGGTGCTGTCCGGTCATCCTGCGGGTTGGCAATAGCCGGAAAACTGGTAGCACGTATGGCTGTGGTTTAGGCCTGGAGCAGTGAGGGTGTTGGAGCAGTTGCACTGACCGGTACCCCACCGATATCCCAGCTATAAACCGACCACAGTAACACTGCGCAAAGAACACCCCCTGCCACATGCCAGAAGGCGTTCGCAGGTGGAAAATAAAAATAATAATGACTGGAACCAGACATGAAATTTTGGAGAATCATGTCCTGGATGTCTGATAGCAGATGAGCACAGCTGACAGTACTTGGACAATATGACACAGTCAAAAAGCGGCGCTGTTATGAGGGTCAGTAACAAAATTGGATGTGTGGCCTCGTTTGTGCCAGCTTCCGTCAGATGACACTACAATATCAAGAACTGAATTCGGATTGGCTTCAAGTATCATTTTTCCAAGAGCACTTTGCGGACAATGCTACCAGTCTCTTCAAGGAAACTGGAAATTGTCAGCTCCTGTTTCTCGAAAACAGCTTGCTTCTTTTTCTGGAGTCTTTTTGGGGTAATGAGGGGCATATTTGGGGTGATAACAAACGGCTGCAAGCTTTGCAGCAGTTTGTAGTTTGTTGAAGTAGTTTGCAAATGCTTTCACCACCTTCGTGTTCACATCGATTAACTTCTTGGTTTCTGCAGAGTTTGATGACTAAGTTTGAATACCAACTGATTCTTGTGCACAATTTGGCAGTTGTACTGTAAGATAATGATACGAAAGCCAAATCCTTGGAGATCATAAACCGTGGTCCATTCTGCATGGCCACACATGTTTCATATGCCACACCTTGCACGAGTGAATAGATAACTGAAGAGTCGTATGATTCTGTGAGAATGGACAGGTCAACAGGGATGTCACTTTGTTGTTCACTTGAGAAGGAAAATTTCCTTTTTGTTGCACTTTCTTTCTTGGCGGAGCCTCAACTGCTCACGAAGTACAGGAAAAACTGGTTGTGATGGATGAGAACAAACTCAATTCGAAAGGCAATGCAGGTGGAGGTTGGAAACTAGAGGAACAAGCAAATGGTTTGAATGTTTCTGCTGCAGTTGATTTTGGTGGTGAACTCTAGAAGAACTTTGAAATGGCTGATTCAGCTTCTGGTGGTTGGTGGTCGAAACATCTTTTTCTGAGTTGCCAGTGGTATCTTGAGATGGCTCGTGAGAATTTGACGGGTTTTGCAGTCCTGGTTATCTTTTAAAGATGCCGCATCTGCTTGCTCAGTCATCCCATTGCTTTACAACGGTCACAAGAAAGCAATAAACCTATGAAAAATTCACCAGACAGAAAAAAGTACCCGTCGTCAGAGGATAAATTGGAAAATTGTAAAAAATTCACACAAATTAGATCTTGTGTTTGTGGTTATGTTTTTTTTTCTCGTTTGACTGAAGCATAAAACACCAAACAATCTGTTGGTTTGGGTTGTTTTCATTGGGTTTACAGACAAATCCGTTGGTTTGGGTTGCTTTCATTAGGTTTACAGACAAATCCGTTGGTTTGGGTTGCTTTCATTAGGTTTACAGACAAATCCGTTGGTTTGGGTTGTTTCATTTGGTTTACAGACAAGTCCGTTGGTTTGGGTTGCTTTCATTAGGTTTACAGACAAATCCATTGGTTTGGGTTGCTTTCATTAGGTTTACAGACAAATCCATTGGTTTGGGTTGTATTCATTTGGTTTACAGACAAATCCGTTGGTTTGGGTTGTTTTCCTTAGGTTTACCAAATCAATCACCTAGCCAAATGATTGTATTCCTATTGCAAATGCAAGTAAAGCCCTGGACCTTGTCCTGTTTTATGGCAAAACTTGTTTCATTTGCAGTTGAGGTTTTTTGTTTCATTTGCAGTTGACGGTTCTATACCTTATTTTTTGTTTTTTGATTGGCACTTGGCACTTATTCCACCAGAACCTGGAGCTCAAAACATCGCGTATCTCTGAAACTTCAAAAATGGAAGACACCATCAGAAAGAGCACACTGAAATCTGTGAAGTGCAAGAATAATCTGACGTGTGTTTTCACAATTTTCGTAATTTCGAGATAGAGCGTCCCCTTAAACTTGTCTTTTTCTTCGTCCATCCACCATATAACTTTCCATTCGAGCCTCATCTGGTCTCATGGTTTGAGGTGACAATGCCAGTTTTTTTGTGGATTGGAAAAGGCAGACTCTTAACGTAATCTCCTAATCTCGGAATGAGCAGAGTGGCTGGCGGTCTTCCAGCAGCTTTTGTGTGATGAGGTGGCGATCATATTATGCTACAATATGATGGCCATTATGTGATGATCATAACCATAAAAATGCAAAAAACAAAGATCTCGATTCTCGATGTTGCAAGCAATTTCAGAAAATTTGAAATCGCTCATTGCTGCAAAAAGCAACTTCTGAAATAACCACAAAAAGCAACACGCGACAGTTGGAAATGCGAGAAAAAGACATCTCGCAGCACGGAATTTTCACAAAAAAAGAAAATAATAAAATTGCACTGAAGACAAAAGAAATTAGAAAGGGCCCAAACAAATGGTTTAGCCCAAACACCAAGGATGCATTCATGAAATGCAACAGCATTTGTGACAATGACTGTGACAAGAACTGAACCAGGATAAATAATCAACGAGGTTGCATAACTGTTTTTTTGTTTGTTTGTTAAAAAAACGATTTGAAGTCGATAGCTGCGCACAGAAAGTGTCAAAATTAGCTGGAAATGCAAAATTCACACGGCAAAAGGTAGAGAGTGTTTGACAAAAGCCTATTCACATAAAACCACGATTGAGAAAGCTGGAGGAGTTTGGGATTTTGAATATTTCCCACATTTAAATTTTCGATGTTCAAGGATGCATTTAAGTTGACAGTTGTTGACCTTCGGTCATCGCCGGAGCGAATCAAAAGGACCACACTTCCATCCTGCAGGTCGATTTCTGGTAAATCATTCATCATCATTGTTCATTATCATGGAGCCTCTCATTTCGCAGATGCATGCCTGTTCACACTCTCATTGCAGTTTTTGTTAAATCTCTGGAATCGACAACAGAGGATTAGGCCACTTTCAACAATTTGCTGAAAGGCGTAGAGCTTTTCGCTTCTGAAACAGTTTTCAAAGCATTCCCATTTTGTTAGATGCAGTCTTTCTCCATGTTCCTCCACTGTTTACCCATCATTGCCAACCTCATTGAAAAATCTTCTACGCCTGATGAGTCTTGGTGCACAAACTCAGTTTACGAGAAAAACGACTTTTTTCGAGCGTCGTCCGGACCCAGTGGCGCGGCGTCAGGGGAGACAAGGGAGACAGTGTCTCCCCTTAAAAATTGGGAAAACACTTCCCTGCAAAAATGGGAAAACTGCCATTTTGGTGGATAACAGTCTTGTGTCAAATAACAAAGCGCCTTGCCTTTGGGAAACAGCCTTGACTTTGGGAAACACTCAGATACTTTTTGCATCATGGCAAAACAACATATTCATGCTCACATCCATGCCTCTCTGTTGCAATGGTTGCGGCTTTGCAGGCTGAATCACCTCAAACACCTGACGACCAACCAATAGCTGCGATCGCGCTCTTCTCTGTCCACTCATTCCCAACCCATCACTGCTGAATGCCAGGAGACACATTCAAATCTGTCTCCGAAAAAAGCGGACCCCACCTCGCCTCTCAATGCGCAACCAACCCAGCCACTGCCTGCATTGTGGGTGAAAACGCGGAGTGAAAAAGCCGCCCTGGGAGACGTTTCTGAATCTGTCTCCGCCAGCAAAGGAACAGCGAAGAGGGAGCAAAAAGACAGTCTCACCACAGCCCCGTTTTTCTCACCCACACCACACGCTGAATGGAGCAAGAATAAATGCATTGAGGGGAACAAGGCAACATTGTTGATGGCTCTCTGAGTGTGTGATTGAAGATAAAGATGTTGCATGCATTTGAATGATGGGGATGTGGCACTGGTGTGGCATCGGAATTCACTTGATGGCTGCATCATAGAAGAAGAATACTATTGTATACTAAGAAGTATTGTATACTAAGAAGTATAAATCGTGGAAATGGAATATCCGTGGAAATAGAATGGAACAGATATGGCAGTGTTCTTGTTCTTCATCATTTTGCAATGTTGCAAGTGGGCTTGCGCTGCGCATATTCTCGCACGTTTTGAAACATATGTTACACATGTGCTTGGCCGGCCCTGCAAAATTCGTTGTTTTCAACCTTGTGAAAATGTCTCCCTTGTAATTTTGACCACGCCGCGCCACTGTCCGGACCATATCGAGTTATATACCTGTAGAACGAGCTCGACTAGCTGAATCGTTTAAGCTATCAATCGACTCGATCCAGCCATCGGGACGCCTGCTATGGCCTATCCAAGAGTCCAAAAACGCCAAATTTTGCCATGTTTGAAAATTCCTATCTCCTAAACGATACGTCGTAGAAGGATTCTTATTACAGATTTGGAATCAGCGTTCCATCTTCTTTCAGGAAACATGCCTCTCGCAACTCCAGAGTGCGATCCTGGACAAAATGCTGAAAAAGGACGTATTTACTTGCCACGTCCGAACCCTGTCGTGTTATATGCCTGTCAAAAGAGCTCATCGAGTGGAGCCATTTAAGCCATCAACCGACTCGCTACGACCATCGGGAGGCCTGCTATGGCTGATCAATGGTTAATAAAGGCCAATTTGGCACTTTTTGAAAATTAGTAGCGCCTAAACTATACGTCGTAGGAAGCTTCGGATTACAGATTTGGAATCAGCGTTCCAAGTACTTTCATAAAACATGCCTTTCACAACTCCAACGTGCGATCCTGGGACACAAAAACGAATTTTCGACTACCTTGATTTCAACTCCCCTCGATGACTCCCTTCAACTCCCTTCAGCTCAAATCTGCACTCAGAAGTGCGCTAGGATGCTTAGTTAACGAGAAACAACGTTTTTCTACCCTTTTCCGTACCATATCGAGTAAAAAACCTATCAAAGGATCTCATTAAACGGAGTCGTTTAAGCCATCAGCCTATTTCTTCCGAACTTCTGAAGGCCTGCTATGTCCGGTCATCGGTGCCAAAAGTGCCCAATTCGTCATCTGTGAAATGTCAAAGCCGTAGTGACATTCGGATTGCAGATATGGAATGGCATGATAAGAATTACAACACTGGTGTTATTTGAATTTCAGAAGCTCGCCGAGAAGTGCGTAGCCATGATGTCTGAACTGATCGTCCGTCATACCCGTCACGCGACAAAACACGTCCTTGCTGTGGGGCTGTTCAATAGCCAGCTTTCTAATTATAGAGGAAGCCAATAAGTTTTTGGCGTTCACTCTGTGCGACTGAGCACGACGATTTCTACATTGACACAAAGTGTTGTAGAGCCGTACGATTCTCTGAGGTTGACATGGTCGCTGTTCATGTCTCGTGATAATGCTGTTTTCTTCCAAGAGTTCAAGGCAAATGTTCGCATCTTCAGGACGGTTGCGGTGCTCAAAGCGCAATGTCGTGAATGGTGATCGCAGGCTTGAGATGGTGTACTGTTCCGAAACAATACTGTTCCCTACCAGTAATCGTACTAGACGATGGCAGTCAAGGATCGAGAGGCGGGTTTCTCGATTTTCTCCGGTCATACGAAGACGTTCTATCTCTTCCACTGTGCAAGTGTGTTGCAAGTCCGATATCAAGTCACAGTGTGAAAGCGCTCTTGGTGAACGCACGGCACCTTGGGTGGATGGTAAACGTGATGCTATTGTTGAAACGATGGCATCAACGTTTACTTCCATTGTTGGACGTGTTGTAGAACAATTGTCACACGGAACGAATGCATTCGTCGTACATTCCGATTGACGTGTTTCGCCACCCAGATATTGCAGTTGTTGCAATCGGTGACATTCGACGACGTTCCGGATGTAGCCCAACATTGCGAAATAGTTTGCAAACTGCGTCTCCTTTTCGAAATCTGGAACGTTGACAGAGTCGATGATGCTGACTCTCGTACTTACATGTTGACATCCGACAAACAGTATGCACCAGCTGACATTGCCGTCTCGACCCGCCCGTCCCGTCTCCTGAGAGACGTCCTGAGAGACGTCTCAAGAGACGCAGGTGGACCATAATGCATGACAAATCTCACATCTGGCTTGTCGATGCCCATGCCACCGTTGCACATTGGACAGGTATGTCGTTGTTGAACCATTTTTGAAAAATGGTCAGACGCTGACATTCCGACAGTCCAGCATGGTAAAACTAAGCCTGCAATCCCAGAGATGTGAGTCGTTGACACACACACTCTGAATCCTTTCGGGTAACGCAGTGTATAATGCCGCCTTCATCTGGAAAACAAGATCGTATTGTGTCGTACATCTCGTTGACGACGTTGTTACCGTGTTGTTTGTCTTGTGAAAGGTACACAAGATTCGGCCGTTGGAAGCTGTTGACGAATTCTCTTGCATTACTCAACCCCAATAATGTGCATACATCATTCCTTATGTTTGGTGGGGCGGACGCTGTCAATGTGGGATACCGCTGCCTCAAGAACTTAGGCTGGCGTATTCAGGCCGAAATTCATGGCCCCACTTCGAGACGCAGTGGGCCTCGTCAATCGCAAATAACGACAATTTTCCGGCGTCGGCAATGTGACTCAAAACGTGTTTAGCGTGTGTGCTTTGGATCAACTTTTCTGGTGTGGCATAAATCAGCATGCCATGTCTTTGCCCGCAGTTGTCTAATGTTCGGTCCAATGCACCCTACTCGATGCGGAGTTGAGGATCGTCGAACGTGAAGGCTGGTATATTTGAGCTCCGTATTTTTCTGACCTGGTCCGTGATAAGAGCTACTAATGGACTCACAACAACTGTCACTCCACCCATGAATGTTGCCAGAAACTGGTAACATAGGCTTTTACCATGTCCAGTTGGAAGAAGGACCAGAGCGTCTTGTTGAAGCAATACATGTTTGACGACGTGGGATTGTAACGGCCGAAATGATGAGTAACCAAATGTCGTCCTTAGATGATATAACATGTGCACATCATCTTTGGTCAGGCTATCCGGGGATCCGGACGTTGTCGTATCTCGCAATACAGGAGAATAACTGGATTTGGCTGGTTTTTGTGTTGACCACGTGTGACGTCTGCCAACTTCAAAGTAGTCGTCATCTGCCCCGCACGTGGGCCTCCTCCGGCGTCCTTTATCAATGGCATATTCGTTACCGTCGATGTGCTAGGCTCGTTTCCGATGTCGATCACTCGATCAGGCATGTTACTGCAGCCTGGACGGTTGAACGCTGTCGCAGCAGGGTCGGATGTGGCGTCCAATATCTCACTGATTGGGACGATGTCTTGGCTTTGAACAATGGATTTGTAATCCTTTTGGCAGACAGCCTTTAAACGACTCCACCATTTCCGTGCAACCGCGCTCCATGGTGCACGGGTTCGGTTGTACAAGTGCGTTTCAGGTTGTCGAACAGATGTTGACGTAGCCACAACATCTGAGTAACCAGAGGTGGTGCTGAATGGTGTTTTCGCATTGGACTCAATTGAGTTGAGTAAGCAGTTTTTGCTAAAAGTTGGGGTTGCCCTTGCCAACAATAAATGATATCTTTCTGGTCAACTGTTTTCTTATCGTTGGTCTTCCCTTTCTAAAGTTGTGAATGGTCTTTACGTACTTCCTTTCTAAAATTGTGAAGGAGCCTCTTAGTGTTTGCAACACATCACCTGCAATGGCCTCCCTCCTTTCGATCGAAAATTAGGTGGGTGTGTGTCGCATCAAATGGCACGAGGAACACTTGAAACAGCACTAGCACCATTGAAGAGTTCGTTTATTGTCTCAATAGTGCTGGGCTGGGAAGAACAGGTCCTCCTTGTCTTCCAAAACGTCGGCAAACTGACCCACATAGATGGATTGCATTGCCGATCGGCAATCTATGTCGTGTCACCTTTCAAGGAAAGCCTTATCCTGAACAAAACACTGTGTGAAATTGTCTTAACGGTTTCGCTCAACCTGGACCCCATTGATTCAGGGATAGTTTTGTGGGTACTTTAAGTCTTGAGACTTTTTGTTGGAGGAATCACTTTCTGGTTCCTTGAACTGTCCTGGAACTTTTATTCGATGAATCTGCTTATGGTCCCTTGAACTGTCCTGGAACCCTTTATTCGATGAATCTGCTTCTGGTCCCTTGAACTGTCCTGGAACCCTTTATTCGAGGAATCAGGTTGTGGATTCATTTATGTGTTATGGGACCATTGAACACTTCGTTTGTGGCAATCGATTGAGAATCCCCCTTCAAGCATCCTGAAACTCTTCGTTTGAGCAAACGGTTTGTGGAGGTATGTTTTCGGAAATAATGGTGATAAAAAAATGCAAAGCATATCACTGAATTGTGCAAGAAGTGTCGCGAGAATCACTGAATCCAAAATGGCAGCTCTATCATACAACGAGATCAAAATGACATCCACTGGCACACATTCAGCCTGGCTTCAGTTTTGTGCATGGGATCAAGTCGTTGGGTCCTCACCAGAAAGCCTCTTTTGGTTTTTGGGATGATTTGGGTCCAGATGATCGATATCTCTTCAATTTGAGTTTTCGGCATGAACTTCTGCAGCCCATTGTAATGACCACAATTGACATCATCGATTCAGTTCTCAGGTAAATAAATTACCTGGATTGGAGGGCTAGGTGCTTGAACCATCGTAATTATTTGCCCCTTGCCACTCCACGTTTTCACAAGCTCAACGACATCATATGGAAGCTTTACCTTATCTTCATCAGTAACTGAGTCACGAAGTGTTCTCGCCTCGGCTTGTACTGAGCGGCCAATATTTCACGCAACATGATTTTTGTGCTGTCTCAGAGAGTTTTAGATGCAGAAAACATGATCAATAAAACGATAGAGTTTCGCGTTCGTAGTTTGCTGTGTTGCTGACGACACGGTAGATGTTATACATGACCGCCGTCATGTGACATGCAGCGCTCCAACCTGTTTCTATAATTTCATCAAACATTTGTTGAGCGGTGACATTTGCACACTCCGCCCTGATGTTCTCCTTCAGCCCGCGCCGGTTTGTTGGCGTAAATGCGATCCTTAATTGTCTCCCACAAGAAGAAACCAAGGATGTTCAGATCAGGTGATCTGGCTGGCCACGACTGGACCTCCTCTCGCAATGAGCAGTGGGCCAAAGATATTGTCCAGCCTCCTGGCAACGTTGTAGAAATAAGGTGGAGCTCCATCATGATGGAACCAATATGTGTCTCATGTTGGCGTGCTCTTCCAGGAAGGAAAGAATGTCAGAGTCCAACATGTTGAAGTAAGACTGGCCGATTATGTTAGTCGAGAACTAAAATGGCCCGACTACTTGCTGGCCATAGGTACTTGCACACATTGACTTTCTGCCGGTTTTGGACATGGGTCTCGATCCCCAATGTGGGTTGTCAACGGCCCAATATCGGGAATTTTCATGATTTACGTCGCCCGTAAGCCAGCAAGCGGCATCGTCACCAACAAGTTAGTTTTCCAGAGAAGTGGGATGGCTCTCAATTTCGCCCAGCATACAACGATAAAAATTCAAACGTCGTGGCCTGTCATGGCAATAGTTGCTGAATTTTGATCGGTTTGTAGGGGTTAAAACCTTGCTTCTTCTGGATTTTTCGTGTCACTCCCTTCTTAAGGTAGTATATCACCCTAAGCGACTAACTTCGAAAGTAATTTTTGGATAATGCTCAAATTTTGCATGCACTTGGACATCAAAAAAAGATTTTTTTTTGGCATAAAGTAAAGGTCATTGGTTGACCCCTGGCCTGAGATACGGTGCAGAACGTATGCGATGTGAGTGCGATACGTATTTGAATAGATCTCGGCAACCACTCATCCAATTGTGATCAAATTTGATATGGATACTCCCAAAGGACCAAACAGAAGTCTGAACTGCAATGGTCAGGTTTGGGCAACGTTAACTGGCATTTTCAAGCTATTGGATTTGTTTTTTGCAAAATGTGGCAGAAATCTGAAATGCTTTAGGACAGAACATAGCTGTTGGTACA
>JASGXE010020770.1:0-31384 GCA_030068105.1 Sinentomon sp. SZTP_YWyxl
TGACTTTTAATTTGCTCCACTCTCTAGGCAGCAGTTGGTTGCGCATTGTGTGGAGAAGGGATGTGATTGGATTGGAGACAGTGGATGAACAGACAGGAAGACAGGTGACCCAGACAGACGCATGATGGGCATGGAACGTTTTCCAACAACAATGATGTTTCTTTGCAATAACATTACTATCACATTTTCTGTCATCTCCTGCCTTCAATTAACTACAGCTCATTCCACTTGAAGATTCTGAGCTGAGAATGCTCACAAGTATGCTTAGAGGGTAATCAGAATTCCTGCAACAATGAAAAGACGATAGATATCTGGGGATTCGGAACAGAAATCAAAGTTTCGCTGAATGTTTGAATGGTAAAGTGAGAAGCATTCTCAGTTTTTATCTTCAAATGGAATGAACTGTAGTGAGTCCATCTGCTGGGTGCTGGTTTTGTTGGTGGTACGAAGACGCTAGATTGGCTTAGCATCTTCAGTTGGGGTTGTAGCGGCAGATGGCAGTTTTGAAGAGGATGACAATGGCAGTGGTGATCTGTTCAGTAGTTCCGGAGATCTGCATAAAAATAAAAGAGCAAAATAATCATTCAAGTTCAAATCATCATCACCATCATCATCATCATCAGATGATTCACCAGTCACCACACCTACCATATCATATCATGACGTTTTATCTGTGGCACAAGACGAAGATGCGTTGATTGATACGCATGTCATGTCTTTAGTTGAAGGATGACTGATGATTGATGATGTATCAATGGACAAGAACAAACACATTTGATGACAAAAAAAAACAAGGACATCATCTCTCCAACTCCACATGCGAATGTGTGTGTGTGTGAATTCCAGGGATGTCGATTGTATCCAGTGTAAATCCTCCCCCCCTGAGACCAAGTGGACGCGAGCCGCATCCCCAAACCCCCCATTGGGGCCCAGGCAAAAGTCCCAAGCCAACCAAATCACTGAACGTGTTTGTGCCCTGCTGAATGCACGAATCCATTCAAGGGCATGCACAATTGCACACCCGACACCGGAGGCAGGCGCGACCGGCGGAGGTAGAGGCAAAGGCAACTAAGATTCCAATGTAAATGAATATTTTGTGTCGCACATGACTGATCAAAAAACGAAGGTGAACGGAGACGAAACACACACACCAAATGTTGTCCCTGTCGAGCAGTAAAGAAAATTTGAAGACAATAATGTTGCTCTCACCTGTCACCGCTAACATTGCAATTGCACGCTCCAAAAAAGAATAGGATGGGGTGGAATCCAGCCCAAAGATGGAACCCACGCACTCAATCTGCAATTGCCATGATTTCAAAAACTGCCGAACTTTTGACTTTTCCTGGAATGTTCGGCACTCTTGCGGCACCTGTGCTCTGATGCTGCTGTCTTTGAACTGCTCGCAGGGTGGCACTGGGCATCACCGGTGGGTTTTTGCATCCCTCCTCTGCGTCACCACAATGCAATTCATTCAAGCCATTCAATCAAACAAAAATTCTTTCTCGTGACAGGGGCAGAGAACATTGAATGCGTGGGCAGTGGATTGTGGAAAGGAAGATTTCACACCCGAACCCCTTCCAACCCAAAGTATGCTACAAGCATATTTCTATGGCTGGTCCAAGTCCAGTTTTTTTGTGCCCAAAGCCAATCACAGATGGATTGTGCACAGCAAACATTGACCCCAATTTCCAGTTTTTACTTTTGACAGAAAACCCACATGTCACATCTCAACGGCATGCTGCCGGTGCTGGCGTTCCCGCTGTGTTCGAGCGAGCCGGCGCGGCAATCAATCGGGGCAGGCCGGTGCTGCACACCGGCACTTCCAGAGCGGGCAGGTGTGGCGCACCGGTACGCACCGGCCGACTTTAACCACTGTGATGTTTGGGTTGTGATTGAACATGTACAAAGTGACGTGTGACATTGACAGAATGTGTGGGAACAGTACATCATATTATATCATCAGTACATTGTTCATATCAGAACATTGTTCTGAAATTCCTTAATTGTTTTTGAAGGAACAGCTGCAGTTTGAGGCTATCATCACTTCTTCACAAAGTTGAGTCCTACCTCAAGAAGCAAGGGTGGGTGCCTAACACCCCTCCCCTTCCCCGAAAAGTCACGCTCATCAAAATTGGGAGATATAAGTTAACTGTCGAGAGGTGATTCGTTTAATGTTCATAAATTGTTTAATTTGAGTAGATGCCATTGCCCGGCCCCCCACCACAGCCCAGCTAGATCCTTTCAGTGCATGGTCTTCGACCGACACACTTCTGATTCTGAGCAGAAGACCATTTATTTATGTATATCATCGACTGAAGCCTAATGTTGGCTGGCATCCAAAATCCAGTGCAGTTTTGTCACACAGCGCATAGGTAGTGCTATTTAAAAAACATGAATTTCAAAGACATTGCTTTTCATTCAAATGTGAGATGCCATTGATCCATTATGGTCGCTCTCATTCTTAGGCCTCTCCCTCCCTCCATCACACTGCTTTCTTGCTGCGAAAACCTTTGCAAGTGTGTGCAGTGTAAATCATTTCTTTTCAATTTTTGGGGCCAACTTGCAAAATTCATTGACCTACCTTCGCAAAATGGCAATTACATTTTATTTTCCATGGCACAGTCAGGCGACTTGCCCCATCCATATGGGAGAGGTGAGGTGAGGGTGCCATTTTAAGCCAGATGAAGAAGACAATATCAGCCCGTGCACCACGAACGTCAGAATCACAAGGAAAAGACATAATAAAGCCAGTTTTCGTTCGTAAGTTACGAACGAAAACTGGCTTTATTATATCTTTTCCTTGTGATGAAGAAGACAGGCAATCAAAAAAAAAAAAAAAAAAAAAAGTCAGTCCAACATACCAACCAACCAACCTGCTGGTGTTTGTTATCCCATTCTGTGTGTTGCTGTTGTTGTTTCCACAGGGTGAGAGAGAAATGCTTCCAAATGATGTTGAAACAGGCCTACTACCACCGTTTGAATAGAAGTCATCGGCCGAAGCGGTTCCAGAAGAGGAAGAAGGAGACATTGTGGTGGTGGTACCAGCACTGGCAACGGCCGAACGATAGGAGTCTCCGGTTGAATAACGGTTGCGGGAAGAGTAGGTTGTTGTTGAATTAGTGTAGTAACGGGAGTTGGAGTTACTGCTGGAGTTGCGGTTCATATGTAGCAGAGCATCTTCAAAGTCAACACTATCATTTACATCATCATCATCTTCTTCATCAGGACTGGGTGGTTGGAAAAAAGGAGAAGTTAGTGAGGAGAGACGGCAGAATAAAAGAGATTTACAAGAATGACACTTGCACAACACAATAGATGGAGAATAATTTATCAGCTTTGGTGATGCTGGTGGTCATCACATCAAAGCCAATCCGGGATGAAGAACTAAGCAAAAAAGAAGTGTCATGCATGATCATATTATCATGATCAACTTCGTTTTCTCATTCTGTCCAAGGCTGGTTCTGTACCTTTACATGTATGCAACAGGTGTCCAGTATGAGTACATAGAGAAAATGAAGTCGTAGAGGAGTTACAAAAAGCTTTTGTTTTGTTTTGTGGTTATTCAATACATTTCCTATTGGATGATTGGATTATCTCCCAACCCTCCCAACCAGAGGCCGGAGTGAGTGATGCCAAACCAAAAAAAAAAAGTTTAGCCGAATGATTCAAGAGAAAGAGAATGATGTTTTCCTGCTTTCTAACAGCAAAGCAGCGGAACCAGGACCAAAACTACTTCAAACGTAAATCTGGAAACTAATTCAACTTGGATTTGTTTTCTTAGCAGAATCATACTCGTATGTAGGTGGAATAGAAACAATCGGTCAACCAATGAATAAAAAAATCCTTATTAAAATCAGATGAATATAAAGGAACTTACGTTTCTGTGCTGTGATCACCATCGCTGTTTATGTCCTGATTGAGAACCATCTGCAACTCAGAGAGACGTTGTTTGGTCAACTCAAGTTCAGAACGCAATGAAGCAAGATCAGTCTGAAGAACATCCCTCGCCTAGATAGAAGAAGAAGAATGCATCAGCAGATCAGATAAGGAAATGAGAGAAAGAAAAAAGAAAAGAAAGAAGAGGAAGTGATGAAAACAAAAATCTCCAATGGGGCATCAAGTGACAAAGATGAAATTAATGTTCTATTGAAATTAAATTAAATAATTCCCACGTTCCCCCACCCCACCCTCAGTATCGAACAAAAATGATTCACGCTTTGCTGGTTGTCATATTATTCTTTCAAATCAAACGCACTTTTGCAGTCACAGTTGCGGGGAAAGGAAACAAAAATCACACAGCCATGGCCATAGCCACAGCCACCAACGGATGTTCCTCCCCTTTTGATCCATGACTGGCAGTTAAATTAAATTATCCGCATTGTCATCTTTTTCCAGTTTTTTTCTTCTATTCTCTTCATGTACCTAATGACTAATGAGACAATCCAATTCACCAATCCCCATTCCTTTCGTCCATGCGCAACCGAGAAAAAAGTCAGCACAGTTTTTTTTAATAACAAACAAACAAACAGCACAGACTTTTTTATTTATTTATTTTTTGACAATTTTCCTCTTTGATATTATCGTCATGGGATGGTGAGACTAGACATTTCAACCAGTTCCTTTCCCTTTATCCCTTTGTTTGTTCCTTCTCAATCATGTGAGATGTATGTTATTTTTTAAAATATAAAAACTGCTCAAGCTTCAGAAAGATTGTTTTTTTTTTAATATAACCACTATCTTTTTTGCCCTCTTGTTCTGGGCAGGGCAGAAGGATGTATGTAAAAATTGGCTTGCCGCACCAGTACTGAGTACAACACATGAATGGACTTGTACTATGATGATTCAAGCTAAAGATTAGATTAGATTAGAGTGGTCAAGAGATGAGATGGCACGGTGGCGGTGAAGAATTTTACTTTTACGGACTCTGATGTGGTGGGTGTGGAAAAATAACAACAAAGACAAGTGTCGCTGCAAAACATACACCCCCACGTTTTTTTGTGCTGTATCAACAACAGCCTGTCACATGACTTTTGTGTTGCTTACAAGACCCCTCCTCCCCCTGTGGAGTCAGACAATCTACACTTGAACTTGAACCCAGACGGAACCACAAAAAATACGTGCCTGTTCAGCTTCCCTTCTCCTTCTCTCTTGTTCTGCCTCTTTGCGTTTTGAAGTGGTCAACTGTTCTTTCTGATCAGAGAGCTGTGACTGACTCTTTCTGATGTCATCACGGAGGTGATTGCTGTTCTGTCTCTCTAGATCAGCTTCAGACTGAATGCGTTGATTTGTCTCTTTCAACCTATTCAGTTGACTCTGCAAAAAAGAGAGATAGAGAGAAAACCAAGAATAATTCCACTTTTGAGTTCGTGCTGCAGCTAGCTCTCTCTCTCAGCCTCCATGCATGCCAGTTCCAACGGTTTCCCCCTCTCTTTCTCTCTCTCCAGCAGAGAAGAGAACAGGACGCTTGAGCAGAGTTTTGCTTTTATTCCCAGAGGCCATCCGTGGTCCCCCCTCCTCAGAGCAGATACAGACTGGTCGGAAGTCGACTGAGTTGTGACATATTGAAACGAAACAAATAAAAATCACAGCCGAATCCGTTCGTAAGATTGCAACAAGTGCGACGTTTCGCTCCCACAGCGTGGAGCTTCCTCAGGCGAACCAGTAGAGACTGCGTCGAAGCTTGATCTGCGTTGGGTGCCATATCATTCGCTGTCGTTTTTGTGGATGTGCGGGTGGGCGAGGGAAAGGTTGGGGCAGATGCAGGGAGAGGAAGGGAGGGGCTGGGGTGTGGGCGGACTGGTTGGATTGTTGTGGTTATGTGGGTACAGGAGGAATGCAGCTGGGTCAAGCTGGAAATTTATTTATTTATTTATTTATTTATTTATTTATTTCGTCTTTGTTTATTAGACATAAACCTGGCGGAGTTAACACTTAAGTGTTCTCTTACACTCAACCAGCAAAGCAAGAAATTATCAAAATTATATCAAGGTAAAAGGCTAGATAAACATTTTACAACGGTATGTCAGACTTGGACAAATAAAAATCTAGAATTTTCTTCTTGAATTCCGAAACATTTGGAGAGCTTCGAATTGCAAGCGGGATAGAGTTCCATATGGTGGGGGCCAGATAGGAAAAAGAACCCTCGAACAGTGAAGTTCCATGGTAAGGGATAACCAGGTTTCCCTTTTTGCGTGTACCATGGATATGAGTACCGCTTAAGAGGTGCTCAAAAAGGTAGCTTGGCTGTTTTGATCCAAGAACTTTATAAATAAGAGTGGCATAATGGATTCTACATCTCAGAGTGCCGGACAATAAGCCCAATGCAAACCTATCAGCACTTACGTGGTCATATTTTCGCAAGTTGCAGACAAATCTTACACAGGAGTTCAGGAGCTTTCTCAAGCGGCCCTGAAGCTCAACACTGAGCCTTGCAAAGACAACATCACAATAATCCATAATGGGGAGTAGAAGATTCCTAACAAGTCTCAGCTTAATATCCTTTGACAAACTATTCTTGAAACAAGCAAGTGACCGTAGTTTTGCATAGGTGGCCTTACAAACATGAGCAACATGAACATCCCATTTAAGGTGTTGGTCCACGTACAGGCCAAGATTTTTCACTGATTGCTCCCACTTAATGGTAACACCATCTACAACCAGCTTGGGGAGTGTTGAGAAGTCGACTTTGGACAGAGTGGACTTGGAACCAAGCAAAATCGCTTGAGATTTTACGGGATTTATGCAGAGGCCATTATGTGCTGACCATGAACTAAGAGCCTGAAGGTCTTCATTTAAATTTTGAAGCAACTCAGTTGAACATCATCAGCACACAAGTGATATAGAAAACTTGAAACAACTACCGATATCATTGACATACAAACTAAAACAAAGAGGACCAAGAATGGAACCCTGGGGAATCCCTTGGAGGACATCTGCAAACTCTGATTGCCCACCATTGGCATGAACTCTCTGACTTCGACCCGTAAAAAAGCTCGAAGTAGAGCTAAAGAGCTATCAGCAATGTTAAAATGCTTAAGTTTGCAGCAGCAGTTCATGATTCAGAGAAGTAGAACTTTTGCATGATTGATGGAATCAAACGCTTTTGAGAAGTCGATCAGAACAAGGCATTGAATCTTGCCTGAATCAACGGCACGATAACAGTCGTTAAGATCTGTAGCAGGCTGTAGCTGTGCTGTGACCTACACGGAAACTTGATTGGTGTTTATCTAACATGCAATGCTGGAAAGATCACACTGCTTTATTGATTTTTTCCCAGCACTTAATGACATTTTCCGCAGTTTAGACAAGCAAGGGAGGATACTTATAGGCCTCAGGTCAGGCAAATCAACCACTACTCTCTTTTTGGGGATTGGGAAAACCTGAGACATCTCCAAAGTGAAGGAAAATAACTTTTTTCATACATGAATTGACAATATGAGTAAGAGGTAGAATGACATATCTCAGCATCAAGCGAATGTGCTGAAAATTGAACCCATCGCAACCAATAGCATTCGTTTTGACTGACTTAATTAATCTACAAACATCAGATTTCTCTAACATCTTGAAAGCAAAAGAGCCAGCTTTAGACGTTGTACTTCCAGAGTTGCTAACTAGAATTGGACATGACATGAGATCTGCTGATTGAGGTGAGTTGCTCATTGAGGCATCAGAAACTTGTAAAGAACTGGTGGCACTAAGAAAATATGAGTTTAATTCTCTCGGGGAGAAAGGAATATCAGAGCCAGTACTTGATTTTTGGTAATGAATTCCCAAATGTGAAAGAGTCTTCCACAGAAGACGTTGATCAGGAGAATGACGTGCACATTCAACTGCATTGAGGATATGTTTAGCTTTTGCCTCTCTGCATAATCGACGAACTTTACGGCGCTGAATGACGTAAATATGGAAAAGATGATCCTGCTTTACCCTAGCCCTCTCGAGTTCATCTTTGGACCCATTTGAAACTTGCTTTTTCTTGTTGGCTTTAAAGTTTGAATACAGTTTATCCCTGTATTTCATCTCCTGCTTAATATCTACTGTGAGCCAAGGACATTTTGGCTTGGTCACACGAACCATGCGGGAGGGTGCAAACAGATTTAGAATCTCGGCAACTTTCGAGTTAAATAATGACAACTTTTGGTCAATGTCCTTACAAAAATAGACCGGTTCCCACGAGACTTCATTTCTTAAAAAGCTATGGAGAGATGACAAGTCAATATTGCCCAAGTTGCGGCTCAAAACAAATTTAGCTGCTGGCTTTACATTGCGGAAGGACAGGGAGACAAATATAACGTCATGCCTACTGATACCTGATGCACTAAAGTGCCCACTGGACAACAGGTTATTTTTCACATTATCATTAACAAAAATAAAATCAATAAGCGATACACTAGCTTTAGTGAAGTGAGTTGGTCCCCTGATGATTTGCTCTAGACCAAATGCTGCCGTAAATCTATGGAGAAAGGAGAGCCCGGGTGAGCTTAGAGACAGCCAATTTATATTGAAATCTCCGAGCATGATAATATTGCTCCAGGAAGGTGAAAGTAGATGAAGGAAGAGCTTCCTCTACATCATGCAACTGCGAGTGAGGGACATTGGGAGCTTTATAAACAGTGCCAATGATAATTGATTCACACTGAAGGCTAACCTCAATCCATAAGTGCTCAATGCTGGGCCTGTTAGGTGTGTACTTTGACTCGTGAACGATCTTAAATTTTAGGTTATCCCGGATCAGAAAACCAACCCCACCGCCTCGCCGACACCCTCTGTCATTCCTCACTAATTTGTAGGGAAGGTCAGACTCTAAGGATTGCACACAAATCTCATGATTTAGCCAAGTTTCACTTAAAGCCAGAACATCAAACTTTTGTGTCCTGAGGAGGCACTTGACTTCGTCCTCGTGTGCCAGCAGAGACTGAACATTGGAATGAGCAACTGATAAATTTGCTGTAGTTGATTGGAATCGGCAGGCATCAAAGATTTCTGGGCCTGTACCTTGGGAGGAAAAATTTGTGGTTTGAGTGGTCTTATGGGGTGATTTTTTGCACTGAATAGCTAAGTCAAACTGTCTTAGTTTAACATCAGTTCCTCCCCTTTTAGGAATAAAAAACGTGCAAATTGATTAATGACACAAAAACCAATGATAGCAGCAGCACTGGGATGATAATGAACGCCATCATTACTTATTCCATTGGCTTGCCAATGACGCATGTCCAGAAAGTTCAGATGAATTGGAGTGGAGGAACAGAGGCAGAGATGGCTGAGTAACGAGTTGAGGTGTCTGATATCATGCAGCAACGCCTGGTTCTTAGAATAACTGTTGTTACGTAACCAACGAGGTGGAAGACTACAAATGGAAACATGGAACGTTTTCCCTGAAGTCCCTTCCAGATCTGCGAGCTGATCTATCAGGATCTTGAAGTCACTTAGCACTGAATTAGCACTTCGACCGGGCAGGTCATTTCCTCCGACATGGATGACAATGTCAAACTCCTCGGCATGGTAAAGCTCGAGGGATCTACGAAGCTTCGATACCACACCAGGTTTAAAAACACCAGAGGCTGTAGTATAGTCAAGAATTTTACCACCTGGCACCCACTGTGCCCATTTCGCACGTGGGAGACCCTTTATGCTGCGTGTTGTTGAGTTATCAGTGTTTATGAAAACTCTCTTCACATTTGAAGTTCCAATGAAAATGACCCCCCGTTTCGAAAAGGAAACAGAGTGGCTTGAAGCGGTAGGGTTTGATGAAGGATCAGCAACCGTTGCTGATGGTATCTGAGAACTTGTATCCGGCAACATTGGGCTCACCAAGTTCGGTGCAGGTGACAAGACTGGCGGGTCAAGGTCTGCATGGGTAGGCCGGCGACGTAGCACTCTTTTGCCTTCAGCGATAGGCGTTTGAGGTACTAGCACAGGAGGTCCCGGGCTATCAACAGTTGTTGGAAATCCTCTTGGATTGAATGGATCACTGTTGCAGGGGGGAGTACGGGGAATTTGAAGTTGCTTGGGCTTGTTGTTTGGTGGGGTGGCTTGTTTGTCACTAAAATATCACCTTACCGGGCATTCGACGATTTTTATCTCCATGGTGTGAGTTGAGTCGACGTTTCGGTTCTGGCTTGTTTGTGTTCTTCAGATGATGGCGTACGGTGGGTAGGGTGGACTTCCATGCTGTGAGAGTGCCCGGGTCGGTGTTCATTTCATGGAGTTTGTGCTGGTGAGGATGAAGAAGGATTCCATGTGCTTGCACTGTTTTGTCATTTGGCAGGTTGTGATAACACAAGCCTGTTTGAAGTCTATCTGATGTTTCAATGTAATCGCATGATCGGACAAGACTGTTTTGGAGTGGTTGAGGCGGACGTCTGCTTGATGATGCTTCAACCGGTGCTGTAATTCGCCTGAGGAAGCTCCACGCTGTGGGAGCGAAATGTCGCACTTGTTGCAATCTTACGAACGGATTCGGCTGTGAGTTTTATTTGTTTCGTTTCAACATGTCTGATTTACCCGTTCGTGGTGCTCGTGCTGAAATCGACTGAGTTGTGGTGGCCATTCATTAGTTTCTCACGTCATTCTGATCCACTTCTTTTGTACTACTACTGTTCCAAAATTCTATTGTGCTGTTCAGGGGTGGAGTGAGGACATACCAGCAGCCACCAACCACATCACAAATCGACTTCTGAACTAACCAGTATGCTCTAGAGCAATGGAAAACATGAGATCAGTGGTCCTTGTAGCAGAAGCAAGCAAGACTCAAGTGCTCTTAGCTCTGCTTCAGAGAGGAGGAAACTGTCGAAATCACTCACCTGGTCTGGTAAATGTGATATGATACCTCAATCTCAAGTCCAAAAAACCCTCTCAAGTTCAATTCTTCCTTTCCTTCTTTTCTTGTGTTCAAGAATTACTCCAACCTCCTTCCTACCTTGCTCTGCATAATCTATTTTGACCAAATTAGTAAGCATTGCTTCTGCTTCTTCTAGATCTAGAGCAAAGAGTGGAAACTTGGAGATTGCATGTTCACAGAAATTAAATCACTAACTTGATGCTATTTAGATCTCTTGTGTCAATTTGAGGTGTGACATTTCAGGGGCATCACAGCCTGGTTGAGGTTGACGAATGACTAAAGAGTGCGATGCCTCTGAAAAGCCACACCTGTAATTGACACAGAGATATGAATAGCATCAAGTTAGTAATTTATTTTCTGATTTCTTCTGCTGTCGTTTTGACGATTTAAAAGGAAGAGGAAGAAAAATGACGCGCGTGGAAGTTATCAATTCAAAAAAGGTTCATTTAGGGACATTGATGCCTTGAGCTTGCCCATTTGCAATCATATCTGGTTTGATCACCACTTACTGAAATGATGGCTTTCCTACATTTCGGCGGCCAGATCAAGTTGACATGTAACTTTGCCGCCGAGGAAAGCAATGTTCAATGCAAGTGCCATCTTCTTTACCTCAGAGGTATTGCAGATGAGAGTTTGACATTGCTTACCTCTGGAGGTATAATTATCTGTCAACTGGATATCGCCGTCGTTAGAGTACAGAAACAAAAACTGTTTGGGTGTTAAGTCCTGTTGTCTTGAACACACAGGTGTGTTCAGATTTCGGTGCTTGCAAGGACTGGTAGCCGGAACATTTCATTTCCCCAGGTCTGACAAACTTGTTCTTGTGCAAACAAACAAGTAGTGCAAAAATCGCAGATGTTTTAACAGTTGTGCCGAGCGCAATCAGCCCATTATTTGTGTGAAAAATAATCCCAGATCTTGTACAAGTAAATGGGAAGAAAGTGCAGGGATAAAGCGCTTGCCCTGCGGTTGCCTTGTAGCATAATAATGCTTCTGGCAGCAAACACAGACACATATTGTAACAGTGTTCTTCATATGACATGATTCTCAGTGTTCTTCATATGATTGCAACATGGGAAGAAAAAATATGGCAGACAATAGTTGTTTTGGTGACCACCAAAAAAAAAAAAAAAAAACCCTGACTGAATCCAACTCCACACTTTTCTTGGGAGTGCTCCCGATGCCTTGCTGAATGACATTCAGACAAGTCGACCACCCATCACCTGATCACCCACCCACCCTCAGTCCGTTGTGTGTTCCTCCATCCCTCCATCCCTTGTTTTTACCGCTAACCTACCTCCAGTCTGCTTCGTGTGGTCCTTTCCAATTCCAGCTTTGATTCCTGTTCACGTATTTTCAATTCCATCTTCCTCTGCTGTTGCTGGGCACTGGTGCCACTGCCTAGCTGGTCACTTCCTGATGCTGCATTCGTCTGTTCAAGCTTAATTGTCAGCTCATTCAGTTGCTCTTGAAGTGAATTTCTTTCATCTTCCAATTCACCGATCTGATCGCTCTGTTCTTCTAACTTTGTCTGCAACGAAGACACCTGCTGGACTGACGACTGATATTTGCTCAGGATCTAAATTAATGATTAAGACATACAAGCACAAACAAACCTTGGTTGCATTTTACCAGACCATCTGTTTATTTTGTTTTAAGGGCACGGCTCGATGGTGGTGTGGCAGGTTCAACGGCAGCAGAGAAATGTCAATGTATTCAAAAATGTATTCAAAAATCATGAAATGTGGCAACTTTGGTGTCAGGTTTTGCACAAAGTTGATAAGATATTGGACAAATGATTTTGGCCAAAAATTCTCTAGCATTTGCCTAAATGCTTTCTTTGCCTTCGCTTTTAATCTTTCCAAAATTTCAGATGGTAAAAAGGGGGTTCTCCAACTTTCCAACTCAACTCCACTCTCCAGATAAGTTTGCAAAGTAGGCTATCCAAACACCCATTGCGCCAAAATAAATACGTGTGCCAGCATGTTCTACACCTTTTTTTTGTAGGGATGGGAGTGGCGAGTGCCAAGGAACAATAATTGTCCCGATTGTTCTTTTTTTTTTCAACTCAAAATTATGAGAGAAAAAGGAAGGCTTCACAACAAGGTGTTGTATAGTTAAACAAAGGCAAGTTCAAAGAAAAATAAGCGAATGGAAAAGAATTAAACTTTTCAAAAAGATAAAAAATATTTTAAAAGGGATCATAAGCCACTCTAATCTTGTCTCACTTCTGTCATTTCATCCTCAGTCTCTTCCAGCTGATTCTGTAGTTCCGTCTTCTCCCGTCTAACAGTTGCCATCTTCCTTTCCAGCTCTCTCTTGTTCCGTTGCACTTCGTCCAGTGCCGATTGGCAGTCGGTGAGTTCAGTTTCCATCTGATGTCGAGAATGAACGGCAAGAGAGCAGTTCGATTCAGCTTCCTCTAGCTGCGGACCAATCAAAACAGAAACCAGCAATCACTTCCATGTCCGTTAAGAAATGCCACATTTATTTATATGCCAAAGACACTTACCTAGTACACCAACATCAAAACAAAATGCTTAAATCAATGCTTTAGCACCATCATACTCACAATGCATTTTCATTTTTAGGGTGATCAAAGAGGACAGATCTCAGTTCGGGAGGGTAGGCCCCACCGACTTCTCAACACATTGTTGATTTATTATATTGTGAATTATTGCGCGATGACGTGGGCATTGGTGAAGTTGATCTTGTGGTTGGTCGTAATGGCATGGTCGGCTAAGGCGGTCTTCAGGTGGTTAAGGCGTATGTCTGCTTTGTGTTGTTTCAATCCGCCGACCATGCCATAGTCGACCATGCCATAGCCGACCATGCCATAACGATCAACCACAAGATCAACTTCACCAATACCCGCGTCATCGCAAATTGCCAAGCAACACGACAACGGAAACACGTGGAGTCCTTCTTCATCATCACCTTAAAAATGCGATGAATACAGACTTCGGCACGCTCACAGCATGGAGATCCACCCTGCGCATCCTCCACCGCCACGCCAATTCAGGACCATCAAACAAACAGCGCATCAAACAACAACAGCAACGGACAACCAATTCCAATTCCCAAAACTCCCCTTAACAACAGTTGTGGAAGAAGAGTTCAGCCTCGACCCGGCTGCATTCTCCCTGGACCCAACATAACAACCACCAAAACCAAGCCAGCCCTATCCCCTGCCCCCTCCTGGTTCCCTGGGCTTTCCCAACCCCACCTCCGCAGCTCCCCACCCCACAACAAGCACCAACCACCAAATCTGCATGCAACTGCATTCCACAGCCTCCATCTGTGCTCAACTCCAACTCGGACGTCAGTCAATCATCGGTGTCGCCTGACGAAGCTCCACGAGGAGGGAGTGAAACGTTGCATCTTCGCATTCTCAAAACGAACGGACAAAGGCCGTTCGTCCTGTCCCGATGTAATTCCCGTTCGTGGTGCATGTGCAGAAATAGTCCAGTTTAGAGGTCAAAAACACAAAATGTGTCAAGAAAATGAGAAAATGGCCTCTATCTTCTTTGATGTTTTTCACTTTCATGCAAAATTGCATCATAATTGGACAGGGTATGCACTGCCAGCACTGATTCTCCCAAAACAGCGCCAATCGCTCTTTTAGTAATTTCCAAAGACATATGAAAGCTAGGAAAACGGCTTTTGGCAGGCACAATACATGCCGAAATGTCTACCTTTGTGCAAAAATTCATCTATCTAACACACAAATTGCTGATTTTAGTTTTTTAATTTTTAATTTTAACCCTTTGCGGACTTTTTACGGAAATAGGAGAAATACCCTTTTGGTCCGAATTAAGAGAACCTATAGGGTTTTTGGGATTTTTCAAGATTTGCAATTTGAATATTTTGCTCATTTTAGGGGGCTTACGGTTGGTCCCAGAATCATGGATAGTCTTTTGTCACGAACTATCATAACTAAAGGAACACCTGATCTCAGAATACATGTTCTACGAATGTACAGGGTGCTCCAAATGACAACAATGAAGACCTTATTTCACTGCAAAATGATGCCAATCTTCCGTTTTTCTCCATTTTTGAAGTTGCGCTTGAAAATACAACGATAAAAACACATGCCTGATCACGAGCGTCATCTCATCATCCACCAGTCTACTCATATTGCCGCATTTCATTCAAAGATGGCAGCATTGCAGTGATTTTACTGCCTTGGCTCTCTTCATGTTATAATAATATTACAATAATTCATTATAAATTTCCCCAACCAACCTCATGAAGATGAAAAAAAGTACTGTTGATGCCGCTCTCATCACCCAATGCGTCAGGTTCACTCTGCTTGTCGGATGCCGTCCGACACAGACTAATCAATCTCAAAATGGATGTCGGACCCAGTCCGACATGGGACCAGATGGAATCAAAAGGGTGTCGGATCCAGTCCGACAAAGGACCGCAAAGGGTTAATTTACATTTAATTTGCAGGGGTTTTAATCCCGGCACAAATCAGCAGTCGGATAACATAAAACAAGCACACAATATGTCACGTACATTAAAAATAAACAGCCATTTTTTGGCATATGTCAGAGGAATAAAGGAAACGAAACTTTTCAAGACATGTTTATGGTGATGTCAGACAACCATTGTTCAACATTTTGTTTGAACCTTTCGACATTGATATCACCCCTGGTTCCAAACACTCGGGGATGCAGAGAGTTCCAATCCCTAACCGTTCTGTGCACAAATGAATACTTTCCCACATCTTTGTGAAAGGCACCTGACCAAAGCTTAAAATCATGATCATTTCTGTTTTGGTAATTTGGCAGAAGCAAAAAGTCCTTTATTTCTGACCAGCCACCCACGTTATTTAATCCCAAAAATAAACCAGCAAGTCGGGAGATCATTCTACGTGAAGCTAGTGAAGTCCATCCAAGGACTTGCAACATTGACGTAACACTGTCAAAAGGAGCATATCTGCCTGTCACAAAACGTGCCGCTCTTCTTTGAACTCTCTCCAAATTTTCAATCTGGATAATTCGATAGGGGTCCCACACAGTTGAAGCATATTCAAGAAGGGAACGAACCAAAGCAAAGTAAACTTTTTCCTTGACACCTATTCCAGCATAAAAAAGGTGCACCGAATGAAGAACAGAGCAGAATTTGCCTTTCGAACAATCTGATTTAAATGAGCATCCCAAGATAAAGTCTTGGTTAGGGTGAGTCCCAGGTATTTAACATGATCAGCAATCGGTAACTCAACGTTTCCAAAATAATATGTACTGGGAATGGGCTTTAATTTAGTGGTAAAGCAGACAACAGTACATTTTTCAATGTTTAGCCTCATTCCCCATTTCTGACACCAATCCAAAATTTTTTTAAGATCATTTTGTAATATAAGAGAATCAGCTGGAGTGTGAATTTCCTGCGAAATGACACAGTCATCCGCAAACAAATTCATGAGACAACTAACAGTAGAGGGAAGGTCATTTATAAAAATAGAAAACAAAGTAGGAGCAAGAACACTGCCCTGCGGGACTCCTGAGGTGACGGCCCTGGTTTGTGAACAAGCCCCATTTATGCATACTTGCTGAGTACGGAAGTTGAGAAAATCAGCAATCCAATTAAAGACTGGAAAGCAGAGGTTAACACTTTTTAGTTTTCTAAGAGAGCCGCGTGAGGGACTATGTCAAAAGCTTTTTCAAAATCAAGAAAGATTGCATCTAACTGGCCGGAAGAGTCGATCTCATTTGAAACACGCTGGGTGAACTTAACAAGTTGTGTCTCACAAGAGAAACCGGCACGGAAACCATGCTGTGATGGATGAAGGAAACCAACCGATTCGAGTCTAGATTTCAGGTATTCAGACAAAATATGTTCCATGACCTTGCAACAGGGGCTAGTTAGGCTAATAGGCCTGTATGAATTAACGTTTTTGAGATCACCTTTCTTTGGAATCGGTTTAACATATGCATTTTTCCATCTCGATGGCAACTGGCCAAGGATTAATGATTTTTTCATAATCACCGACAAGAACCTTGAAAACACATCAGGATACAGCTTAATAAAGTTGAAAGAAAAGCCATCAGAAGTCATGCACCCAGAGCCAGGCATCTGCCTTATCCACCTGGCAATTTTACACGGCTTAATTATATCATCTACTACATTTTGGTCATTATTATCAATTATTGCAAGGGGGAAAATACATGTTGAAGGTGAAAATACCTGCGCAAAGTGATCATTCAATAAATTTGCCTTGTCAATGTCTTGATGTCTTAAAGAGCCTACTTCATCTAACAGACCTGGAATTGACTTTTTCCCATCACCTTTAAGAGTAGAAACTAGACTCCAGAGCTTTTTAAAGTTGTTTTTCTTACCCTCTCTGCATATCCTATTTATGTAGCTAAGATGAGCAGCATCTTTCACATCATTTAGTTGCTGAAGAAGTTTGACATTGGCAATTTTCTCAACTGCAGATTTGTTTCTAAGTTTATACTTCCGTTTGCATTTACGCTCTAAATTTCGAATTTTCCTATTGTACCACTGAGGACGAGAGTTTTCCACCTTTTCAACTATGGGTACAGTTGTTTGATACTTAAATACCATGTTTGAAAATCGCTGCCATATTTGCTCCAGATCAAGCATATCCGCCTGTGATGTAAAAATATCAAGTTCGGACTCCAGGAGAGGTTTTATGACTTCTGCATTAACATTTGAAAATTTCGGTGTGAGGAATGATTTACGAGTGGCTGGTTTGCTATCCAAAAGTAAGTCCACATAAACCATTTCATGATCACTTAATCCTTTTTCAACAGTTACTTCCCCTGCAATTTCTAAAGGTCTAACAAAAAAAGATCCAGAATATTTGAAATCGAAACTGATATTCTAGTTGGTACATTGACAATTTGATGGAAGAGAAATTCTTGAATAAAATCAATTTTCCATAGCTCCCCTCCCTCCCTTAAAAAAGAACAGAACAGAACTGAATTGATCTGATCTAGCAAGTCACCGCTGCATTCACCTCCCAAAGCTGCAACAGCGACCAGCATTTCGCAGAAAGAGGGTGTGGGTCAAGAAACAATGTTGCGTGGGCCCCAGTCCACCTCCTCTCCTCTCTGATCTCTCACCTGATGTTGAAGCTGTCTGATTGTGGCTCTGCCAGATGTCTGTTTCTCCATCTTCTCCAACGACAGCTGTGCATCTTTCAGAAGTGCTTTTGTCTTTCTGAGGTCTTTCTTCAGCTTATTGACCTGTGATGCATCGACCAGATTGACATTTGACATTTTGTCCTCGAGGTCATTCACCTTTCGTTGCAGCTGATTCTTTTCCTTCACCAGAAACGACCTCTCCTGCTGAACAGCTTCCAACTGAATTTCCATGCCTTCAGATTAATCATGATTGAAAAATAAAAGGAGACTATTGGACGAGAAAGGGCACTCCGCGCTGCCTAACTGCTTTCTCTGAGCTCATCTGATGCTCTCTGCATTGGGACAGGGTATGATATTGTGTTCAAAACAGAAGTTGCCCAGTGTGGGTTTGAAAGAAAAACAATTCTCCACACATTGGAAAAGATTACATCTTTTCTGATATTGCCAAAGGAGAGAGCGCTCCAAGGGTGGCAGGGACGGAATGTAGAGATTCGATATTCTGAGAGGGAGACAAGACAAGACAAGACCAGGGAAGAGAAGATGGAGGCAGCCGACCAGCAATGGCAACAAGACAAGAGTGATGAATACAAATGACGATAAGAGTGAGTGAGTATGGTGAGGTGACCACCTGACCACCGCTTGACCACCAACCTTTCAGTTTCTTGTTGTTGCTAGTTTTCATGTGATCAATCTCCTCATCTTTCAGTTCCAATTCCTTCAGATGTTCCTTCCTTGTTCTTTCCATTGTCATTTCTAAACGAACACGTGATTGCTCCAGAAGCTGAACCTGACCACTCAGCTCGTCCAGTTCCTCCTCCTGTCAATAAACGAGTGTGTGTGTGTGTGTGTAAAGACAGAACCAGTGTAGAAAGAGAAGAGGCACAATGAAATGTGGCCAGTTTGAAAAAAAAAATAATAGTGTGCTCTGCAAGACAGACATGCTTTGACCCCCCTGCCAACATTCTGGTGCAAATCAACCAAATGAATTAAGTAAGTAAGTAAGTAAGTAAGTAAGTAAGTAAGTAAGTAAGTAAGTAAGTAAGTAAGTAGTAAGTAAGTAAGTAAGTAAGTAAGTAATGTCCTTTATTTCAATAATATCCAAAAACAAACAGGAAAGAATTTCGAAGGAAGGCCTGGATAAATCCGATAAATGGCCCCCCTTTTTTGAAGAATCAAGAATCAAACTAGGCAATTTTGACAAGACAAAATGTGGTCAGAGCAACAAAGCCAACAACAGAATTGTCAAATGGAATAAACACATAATGTACAAATTCACCTTCAGCTTATTGAGAATGGAAATGCCTGAACTGGTAAACAAATGCAGATTTAGACCTTGACATTCTAATCTGCATAGGTAAGGAATTCCACAAACTTCCACCTGCAAATTGTAAACCTTTTAGACCGTAATTCGTTTTTACAGCTGGAAGCAAGAATTCTTTATTGCAGGCAGCCCTAGTGTTTCCTGAATTCAATATGAAGTGTTTCCCAAAGATTAATTCATCCAGTTCTGATTTTAAGAGATTAAACATAAAAATTCCTACTCTGAATGTCAGAAGATCCCCAATCCTCATAAGATTTAAACGTTCAAACAACAAAGCTGTATGATCTCGAAAACCAGATTTTGTGATTATGCGGACAACCTTTTTTTGGATTTTTAAAATTGATGACATATCACCACCAGTGAGATAGCAACCCCATGACTCGCAACAATAAATCAAATGTGGATAGACAAAAGCATAATAATACAATTTCAGAACATCCTCTGGAAAAAATTTCAACTTGTACATTATTCCAGTGAACATAGAAGCCTTTTTCATCACATGATTTATGTGGACTTTCCAGGTAAAAAATTCATCAAACCAGCAACCTAAATACCTAATCTCAGACACTCGACTAACTGGTACACCATTTACTGCTATGTTTCCCACAAAAGCAGGTAAGTACTTTCCGTCTATCTCGGAATATCGTATAGCAGGTCTTAAACACATTCAGCGATAATTTGTTAGCACTTAGCCACTCATATAATGACTGAATCTCCATATTAAGGCTGTCAACAAGTTTTCCTGCATCCTCCCCACATTTATAAATCACTGTCATCGGCAAAGATAATTGAAGAAATGTCTGCGCTCAAAACACTGGGCAGATCATTAATATACACTAAGAACAATAAAGGTCCAAGGATACTGCCCTGTGGAACACCACAGGTGATATCCCGAAGATTCGATTTTGAAGACCCAATGCAAACCATTTGCTTGCGACCACTTAAATAGCTTGATAAAAGCTTGCAACTCATCCCTCGAAATCCATATCTCTCTAACTTTCTCAGCAAAATATCATGACTCACCGTATCAAAAGCCTTCATAAGGTCTAGAAATACACCAACCCCAACTAGACTTTTATCAAGGGTGTTGGAGATCAAACTTGTCAACTTAGCTACAGCTAAAGCTGTAGACTTCCCCTTCTGAAAACCAAATTGGTTAGAGACAAGTAACTCATGTTTTTTATAAAACTTAACATTCTGTTGAATATCAAACGTTCAAAAATCTTGCTTAAAGCTGGTAACATTGAAATAGGTCGATAATTATTAAGAATACCCTGATCCCCACCCTTAAATAATGGTTTCACTTTTGCAACTTTTAGAGAGTCTGGAAAAACACCATCCCTGAACATCAAACATGCAGCATAACATAATGGCTTTACCAAATATTTTACAGAATTTTTTAGAATAACATTGCTAATTTCATCCGGACCCGTAGATGTTTTCGATATGAGCCCATTTAATCATTTATTACTGCATTAACTTCACCCTCTGAAGGTGGACGAAGGAAGCAGGAGCTCATGTTGAAAGGGATCAAAGCGACAGGGTCTAACATGGAATCCTGAATATTTTCTGCCACCATTTTCCCCACATTCACAAAATATTCATTAAAACTATTTGCAGCTTCCAAATCAGTCTGAACCCGATTTGAATTGCTTTCATCCCTCAACTGAATGTCAATCTGAGATTTGTGGCTCTTATTTAAAGCACTCTTTATCACTGTCCACTTCTTCTTACCATCCATACCACAATCACGAAGTTGCTGAGAGTAATATGCAGCTTTAGCATCCGAAATTACAGATTTTAAGACCAATCTGTAAGTATTATAGCGCATGGCAAAGTCATCTCTCAGTGGATTCCTTTTTTTCAATCGAAATAGTTTATCTTTCACTTTAATTGACTTTAGAATCGATTTTGTGATATAAGGCTGATGGTTAAAGAGATACTTATTCCTTCCACTCATTAAATGGGTATGCATTTTTACGACATCATTTATAGTAGACGATAACAAATTAACACATTCAGAAGCATTAACACAATTAAACAATCCAATAGCATACCAATCAATTCTCTGTATGTCCAGTGCAATAGCATTATAATCACGCTGAACGTATGAATGTGTATTGGCTGCAACTTTGTTACCAACATGGCTTCCAATGAAACCAGCCACAGGAAAGTGATCAGAAAGGTCATGTTCCAGAACAAATGTCGAGATTGAGCTCAGGTCATTAGTGAAGATATGATCAATAATAGCCTGTGAATGGTCAGTGACCCTGGTTGGCTTGTCAATGCACATCCTAAATCCATTTCCTGTCACACTATTTATATACATTTGACACTGTGGAGCATTTTCCAAATGAAAATTTATATCACCACAAAAATAACCCATTCTGCCTTCCATGCTGATGATTTGTAATGCCTTATCTAGGGCATCACAGAAATCAGCACAATTTGAAGCAACTGGTGAACGATACAGCACTCCAATTATACAACCTGCCATGAAAGATTTCCTACCAACACTTCCATTCAGAGCATCATTGAAACCTGCAGACACCTGAATAAAAATCACCTCACACTGTGAAACATTTGCAAATAAGTCCGAAATATCCCTACGGAGGATGTAACCAACTCCATCTCTAATATACAAACCCACACCACCATGGTTCGTTTGGTCGTGGCATCCTGGCCTGACTGCGCACTCCAAATTATAACCGTCAATGTGAAAAAAATCCTTACACCCCTCATTTCTTAACCATATCTCTGAAACGCACAAAAAGGAAAACTCAACCCCAAGAGTAGCTAACAGCTCACGAAGGCCTTCAAAAATTTTTTGTAGGCTCCTGATATTGCAATGGAAAATTGACCATGATGAACTTTGCTTTGATAAAGCATCACCAGTTGATTGATGAACAACAGGAGAAATTTGGATGATAGACATCAAGAACAGGATCAACAATTAAAGGCGGACATATCATAATGAAAAGATAAGAAAAAAATAACACCAGCAGATCCAATCAAATTGGCCAATTTAAACAATTTTGGCCAGGTCCGCTTCACTGTGAATCGCTACAACACTCTCATTATCAGCTTTCCTTGCAAGAATGGTACCATTCTTGACCCAGACGTACAGCCACCCGGCAGCCTTCTTTCTCTCATGGGCCTGGCCCATCAACTTCTTTGCCGCAGGGCCCAGATGAGCATTGATGTAAACTGGGTTATCTCCCCTCAAACCAATCGATGCACAGGTCAGTCTCCTCTTCTTTGCTTCCACCATCAGCTCCTCCTTCTTGCGACGATTGACAAACCGTACGATCAAGTTCTTCTCCTGCTTGCCACGGATGGGCACCCAATGGCAAGCATGAGTGTCCGAATTGATATCGATCTTGACCCCAGTTGCTGTCGCAATTTTGGACAGCACAGCATCGGCTTGCAAAATGGTGCCATCAGGAGGGATGATTCCCTTTATTTCAACGATTTCCATCCTGTTATAGTTCTCAAGTTCCATCACACGCTTTTTCAGGTCAAGGTTTTCAGCCTTCAGCTCTGCTATCTCCTCCTTATAACCGGTTACCAACTGAACCAGTTCATCGTACTTGTTGCTCATGAACTGAATACTCTGCTTCAGTTCACGGACGACATCAACCAATTCATCATTGGGCTCCATCATTGCTAGAGCCCTGTTATTTTCGTAAATACGATTTTGCCACTAATTCGAAAATGTTGGTTATTGACAAGTTTGGTTGGAGATCTTTGCATTTTTACATGTGTAGTGTGCCTTTTTCATGTTTTGGAATTCACGACTTTTGGCGATTTTCATACCAAATTACGAATTTGTCGGCAAAATGCGAATTTTGCTTCATTTCCCGATTTTCCACGAATTCACTTCCTCTCTGGCAATTTTTTTTTATCTGGGCACGCTTTTCAAGCGTCCCGTGCACGAACGCAC
Organism: Sinentomon sp. SZTP_YWyxl; assembly: GCA_030068105.1. Lineage (NCBI taxonomy): Eukaryota > Metazoa > Arthropoda > Protura > Sinentomata > Sinentomidae > Sinentomon > Sinentomon sp. SZTP_YWyxl. The sequence continues at coordinate 23,220 of JASGXE010020770.1, forward strand.
ATGCCTTGCGTTGCGTTCATCAAAAGCGAAGGGGCAGATCTGCCTGTGTTGTGGGAGCAGTGGCTTGTCTGGAGAGAAAAATTGATTCATGTCTGCAACGGTTTGACACAAGACATAATTATGTATTGCTGTTCTTCCTCTCAGCTGTTGACAAGGACAAGAAACAATGAACTGTATCGGGCTGCCATTCTTGCGCCTTCTGGCGACGAAAACCCAGAAAAGAATTTTTCTTTATTTGGATATCTGTGCGTGCCACCTGCTGCTTGATGCGACTGTCATTCGAAAATTTCGTTTGGCCTTTTTTGTGTGCGCGCTTTTCAATTTTTCCATTCGCGCGCACACACGGTCATTTATAAATTTCGTTTGGCTTTTTTTGTGTGCGCGCTTTTCAATTTTTCCATTCGCGCGCACACACGGGATGAGCAGTCAGCAAAACATCTGGCATCTGTTTCTTCTCCCACTGCCGCCAATCCCCATTTCCGCCACTTGATTTTGATAAACACGGAACGGAATAAAGGCATGGAATGGATTGATTCCTTTTATTCTGAGAAAAAGAAAGAAAGAGACATCCAACCTGCACGTTACCCTCCCTCCCCTCCCCTACCCAAACAATAATTTTCTGTTCGTCCAAATGTCATAAAAATGCGACTGCATTTATTCTGCCCCTCCCACTCCCCCAACCTCGCTCTTAAAAAAAATGAGGGAAAAAAGGAAGCAAGTGTGCTTTTGGGCTTCTGTCTCAACTGACTTGTCCTTGTCATCCACTCTTTTTGCCCAGTTTTTCTGTTCGTCTGCCTGGTTTTGGCTTCACTTTCATCACTGTGGAATGGGGAAAGCAAAGGTCCGCACACACACATGGCCTCCACTCAAACCAAATCCCGGAGCATGTTAAAACCAGCACACACACACACATCCACTGCTCGTTTGCTGCTTGGAGGCGCCGGAGTGAAAGAAAAAAAAAAAGCAAAAACATTGTGCGCACCCCAGTCCCACGTGAACTTGATCTTTCGACATGCGAAAAGTTGTCCCCCACTTGTGGCCCCCTGCACCATTTTTGCCTGTGGTTTGCCCGGATTTGCAACTAATTTTGAGCGTTTGCATGGGTGCCGTTTTCGAAATGTGGCTCCCCCTAAATGGGCGGGCTGGCTTCACGTGAGGATGCCACCATGTTTTCAGGGTGGTCTGATCGAACTGTGATTTTGCGGAGGGGTTGCCCTTCCTTTGCGCCGGTTGGGTTCCAGTTTGCAGCATTTGCGCCGCAGCTGTTTTCGAGATGTTGACCCTCCAGGTGTGGGGGCCGACTTCACGTGGAGTTCCCCCCCCCCCAGTGTGGTTTGATCGAGCTGGCAGTTTGCAGACCGGCTTCACTTGGTTGGCGTCGTTGAGTCCGGTTTTCGGCGTTTGCGCTGCTGCCGTTCTCCAGGTGTTGACGACCACAAATGATTGTTGCCAGTGCACAGGCTTCTCGGGGGCAACAAATATCACTCCACAAACGATAACAATAATCCAAATTCAAAAAAACCCAATTCACGATTTTTCATTCTCCAAAAAACACAAAAAAACGATTTTTGCAAAACTAAAAACGATTTTTTCCCAAAAATAAAACGATTTTTTCCAGGCTCTAATCATTGCTGACTGGGTATCCACCCGACTAAGTTTCGGCATCTGTGCTCCAGCCTTCTTAGCCGAGCCCGTAGACTGGTTGTAACGAGGCATATTGAAACAAAACAGGTGGCTCTCCAGAAGCCTATAGCCACAAGGAATCAACTGCTTTCAAGCTTAGAACAAGTAACAGTGGCTCTCTGTAAACCTACAGCCACAGAGTGAATCTCAAAGAAACAATGTTTCACATTGTTTACATAATAGATTCTTAACATAATCGATTCTTAACAAGTTTTCAAGAAAACTTATGCACATTAAGTTCTAAGTAGTGTCAAATAAAATACTTTAATGGATTCCTAGGTCCTCCGCCCACTTTGTTACCTTCTCCAAATCGTGAGAACGGAATCGATTGGAGTGGACAGGACACGGCAGATAAATTAATATTCGTAGAATAGCCGACAGCACATTAGAAAATGAATAAATGGACCAATCGATGGATGAGATGAAATAAAGACGTACACAGTGATAAAAAGGCACAAAATACAAACAATTGATTTGCAGGAGTTTTTGTTGGCATTGCGCTGGTTATAATTTTAAATCTGTTCCATTCCATCCTAGTTTGGCATTGCATTGAACTGGTTAATTAGGAGAAAACGGACCTGCACCCTCACCACATGCACCCACTCTCTCTCTCCCCTTTCCTCTCTCTTCTCTTCTCTTACTCACCAGTTCTTTTACTTTCTTCTCAAGGTCATGTTTGTTCTTTTTCAACTGGGCAATGTCACCACCTTCAATCTGATACTTGTCGTGCAGTTCATTGGTCTCTTTCAGCTGATTCTCCTTCATTTCGATGTCCATCCTCAAGTTCTGAAAACAAAACAAAACAAAACAAAACAAACAGAGTGGGTGAGAGAGGGAGATGGTCGTCAGCGGTGGTCTCGTTCTCGTTATTGGCAAGATTGATGCGAAAGAAAACAGCGATAAAAGTTTGCTTCATGAATGCAAAACAGAAAAAAATATGGCACTTGTTTTGAGAAGTGCCCCCCCCCCCCCTGTTGCAATAATTGCTCTTGTTGGTCAGTAGGTACGAAGTCTGTTATTTTAAACTCTGTATTCGTACAGAGTTTTGCATTTCTGCATCCTTCGGCACATAAACAGCGGAGAGATCATGGCGGGGTTAACGATGACTCGGAGATAAATCTAACACGAGGAAAATTTTTAACATTAGATCAGATGGGAAAAATTTGCCTTGCATTGGCGTTACCTCCGGAGTTAGCGTTACCCCCGTCATGATCTCTCCGTCGAAAGGGAACCACCTGTTGCCTCCTTTGAAAAATTGGGGTTTTCCTTTTTTTTTATCAAGTTGTTTTTTTTTTATTAAGGGGGGGGTAGGGGGTCTAAAATGCTAATTTTTTCATTTTTTATTTTTATTTTTAATTGTAGCCTGAGGTGTGCTGATTCCAGTGGTGTTTGTACTTTTTTCCCATCTGCTCTGGTTTTAAAGATATTGCATCTTGATGCGAACCGCGTCATCGCATCAAGATGTTTTACCTGAAAAGTAAAACGCAATGTTTTAGCGCTTTGTGTTTTGAAGCAAAAATCAACTTCTGTAAGGCGTAACTTTGTAGCCAATGGTGGCAGAATGCTGAAATTTTGAACATTTATGTAAAAACATATTCCAAACTGACTGACGTAGCTGGAATTTCGATTTTTGGCCTCCAAATGCCTTTTCCAGGACGTTTCTCTTTTTATAAGGAGACAAACTGTGTACGCAATGTTTCCTTGACCACAATTTTTGCATAAGGGACTCCAAATCCAAAAATCTCGCAACGTCAGTCTGTTTCTACATCCATTGGTTACCTCTGGGTGAAAACAGAAGTAAAAATTTCTTTTCCCTTTTCCCTGGGCTCGTGTGAAAAGTTCGCGCTCAACGACAAGGTTTTTGCTAATAACTCAGGAACCAATTGAGATATTAGTCTGAAATTTTGCACAGAAATTGCTGTTATCATGGGCAATATGTGTACAAACTTTGAACACAATCGGATTTTGACAAAGTTGGTTTTTGGACCCCCTACCCCCCTTAAGTTGCCACAAAATATTACCTACAGATTTAAAATGTTCTCTGAAATTACAACCGTCTGCATCCACTTCAAAACCAACAGGTTTGAAAGATGGGTCCCTGTCCCTCCCACGTACGAGAAGGTCTTTCTTTCTCCTTTGGAGATATTCTATTCTGTTCTAAAAACATGAAGCACAACAAAAGCAGTTTGGAAAATATTGGTTTGGTTTTGGTAATTCTCTCTCTTAGTTGTGAAACTTTAATGGATGCAATCATTTCAGGCTATTTTTCCTGGAAACAGACAGCCAGTCTTGGCCTACTACTATGCTCCAGAGCATGGCCTCCTTGTGGTCCATGGTCTATGGAGTGGCCATTTCCCAGAAAGCAAGAAACAGGTAGGACATGGGGCTGTGAATATTTGGACCGTTACCATTGTGGTGGGAGATCGGAGGTAACTAGAAAGTGTATTTTTCCTGCCTTGAAAGGTTCATCGAAGACCCACAACACTAACTGGAAATCATGTTTCTTCAGATCTTATTTTTCATTCTAAAGGGGGAGGAGGGGATTGCCTCCATCATTATGAAATGTAACAAACAACGTGTAACACCTTTCTTTCACTTTATTTTTTGATGGGCTGTGCACCGTATAACCAGAGCTCTTCTTTAGATGGATAGGGATCTGATCACGAGCCATCCGAACGGAGGTTCTAACTAAGGTCCTGGGAAGAGAGTTTTTCAGTTTTTCTGAATGCTATGCACTGCTCTATTAAGTGAAAAATTGAAGGTTGAGAAATGAAGTGGTGGGAGTGCTTTTTGTTGCTGCAGTCTTGTCATTTGTTCAGGACAGGGTGATCAATACCACACTCTTTTTGAAAATCTGTAGTCAAAATCTGAATTTGAGCAAAGAGCCGTCTCATCTGTTATTATTTGCTGAAAAAAGTTGAGAAGCCAGGAAGAATAGTCAGTCGGTTAGGAGCTGCCTGCCTATTTGTAGAGTCAGCACTGTCCAAGAGCAACGTCTACCGGTGGATAGAGAAGTTGCCAGGAGAGTTTTGAAGGTGAACAAAAGTCAGGGGGCTGGCCACAGAAGTGCCCCTCAAAACTAACTTTTTTTGGGCCAACCAAAGGATACCTAACCGTTGTGATTTTTTTCCGAAAGGGAAAACAATCGATTCCGAGCACCTCATGATTTTTCTGATGAAAGAATTCCCCACGGCTCAGCAAGAAAATGAGTGGCCAGTTCAGGAATTAATTCTGTTCCTTTTGTTGCACATGGAGAATGTTCCAGCTCACTGCACAAAACAAACGTTGGCCTCTGTCTGGAAGAATTGGCTAGTACAAAATGCCGCCCCACCCACCCTTCCTATTCTTCAGATGTGGCACCGAGTGACTTTGAACTGTTGAGTTTGAGCCTTGAAGTTTGAGCTCAGCGGAAGACATTTCCCCTGACCCACCAAGACATTGCCCCAGGTTCAACAGTTTACGAGCAGCCCAGCGAGAGAGAGAGGCCTAAAGAAATCTTCACAGACCAGTTCTATCCCGGCTTGGGTAAAAGGTTAGGAGGTGTTATATGCAACGACCAGTGTGACAGTGACCATGCGGAGAAAAGTCAATTAAGTTTTGCAAACTTGATTGATTGATTGATTGATTGCAAACTTGAAAAAGATGGCCTTGTTTTCTGAAACAAAATTCCCAGAACTTTAGCACCTCCATACGCAGAAATGAAACGTTTTTGTCATCATCACCAAAAATAATGACATTCTTATCACTTCTTCTTTGTCAGATAAATGCCCACCCCACCCCAACCCAGCCATGCCCTGCGCAGTCCTTACGCTGATTGTCAGTTCAAGTGAATAGATCTCCATCTGAGTTGAATCTTTCTCTTTGAGAAGTTTCTCTTTTGCTTCTTTCTCTTTCTTCAACTCCTGATTGAAGTTGCTCATTTCGGCATCAAACCTAGAGCAGGAGCAGAAGCAGGTATGAAAACAAGAATTGACACATGCAGATTCCTGAAAATCATCATTGGAACAGCAGACATGTTATGAAATAGGCAAGCACTGTTAACAGAACGAACAAAAAACTTCAATATCAAATTAAGTTCATTATGAAAACAGAAACGACGAAAAGTAAATATGCCAACAAGCCATTATTTTGCATTTGCCAGACTGTGCTTACCAGGAGAAAGAATAGCAATCAAATAAAAAGTGTAGTGTCCCCCAGAAAAATCGCACATGTCCTTAAGCAGAATTGTCACCTGCTCATTTGCAGATCCGGTCAGGTTAGAGGTGAGTCTGACCTCTTACATCAGAAACTCAGGAGCAGAAGAGCTCTATCAACCAGAATGTAGAGTTCATCACAGAAGAATGCAGTTGAAAGGAAAGGGAGAACAATCTTCAATCCAAAGAAAGGTACCTTTTCGTCTAAGGATGAGTTTGGTCATATGCATAAGCAAAGAAACAATCTTTTTTTCTTCTTCTTATTTTATAAAAAATTGGCAATAAACAAATACTGCCATGAAGGCAGGTGCCCCAGAAATCTTTAAGATGCAGACAGATTAATTTAGTGATGGATGACATTGGTTCCCTATCCCACCTGTCTGTCTTCTCCGGTTCACTGCCAGATAAGTAAGTGATAGACTCTTGGATCTTTAGGAAAGATGTCTTTCCAATCTGACCAGACACATCACTCTACTGATTGCACTTTGGTTTGTTTGGTGAGGAGCGAGAGAGTTTAGAATCTTGCTGGGCACTCAAAAGATGGCTTGAACTCAAATAAATGATTGTTTCCCATGCCTGGAAATAGTTCATCATCATCATTTATTTTATCACCAATAATATCACCATGCACTGAATGTTTGCTGCCTGATTTCAGTTTTTACATGATGTGAACATGAGCATGTGAGCATTCATTGAAAAAGCACAAAAAAGCAAGTGCCTATCTATCAGTGGGTGCGAGGGTGACAACAGTTGTCAAATGCACCAAAAAAAAAAAAAAACAAAAAAAACAGCTTCAACTGCCACTTGCCAGTAAACTAACTTTTTCTGTCTCTTCTCGAGTAGAGTGTTCCTTGATGTCTGCTCATCGTAGAGCATTTGCAAATCGCCCATTTCTCCAGCATATTTCTGTGCCTTCTGCTTCCACTGTGAAGTCAGCTGTCTTTGTTCATCCACCTCCTCTTGGACGTCAGCAGCTTTCCGTTCAAGTTGCTTCTTCAGAAATAACATCTGATCCGATGCCTCTTGACTGGTAGGATGTAAGACAAAACAATGATAATGGGATTTGTTTCCCTTCCATCCCTCCCTCCTTCCTACCTACCTTCCTCAGTTGAATAGTACGTGTTCATTGATTAATTAACTTGAACCTTGCTTCCCACTCCCAACTTTATTATCCCTCTCCTCCTCCGCCACAGCAACCCCAGTGTCAAGGGAGTGAGAGAGGTATGGAGGAGAGGGGAGGTAGAGCGACCTTATGATGTTTGGAATTCCAAAATGACACGTCAATGCCATGACACGAAAGGGACAGAAAAGGCCAGTGAAAAGCTAGTGCCCCCCACCACAGAGGCAACAAGCTGCAAGGAAAAAGGGAAACATCAAGTTGTCAATAACAATAGAAGGAAAGAAAGAAGGAAAGAAAGAAAGAAAGAAAGAAAGAAAGAAAGAAAGAAACGAATGGAAGAAGAAATACTTCTCTTTTTTCAGGTCAATGGGTTTGATGGATTCTAATTTCAGCACAAAAGTAAATTACTTTTAAAGTAGCACAAGCTGAAACGTGGTGGCTGAGGACGAATGGAAGGCTAGGATTGACACGTGATGGGTGGGGTGGGGATTAAAACAAATGTCACATGTCAAGAAACACATGTCACAGATCAACTCAGTGTACTCGCACATTCCTAACACTTTGATTCATTCATCAACACCATTAATGATCAAGTGGGCAATAACAGAACCCCAAAATGAACACTTGTGAAATCGGAAACAAAAAGCAAACGAACGAACCGTTCATGTTCAAGTTGTCTCTTCAGGCGTTCCCGTTCCCTTTTTGACATCTCCAGTCGTCTCTTGTAGGCGCTACCAGCACCACTGCTGCCGGTGACATTGCAAGCATCATCATCACGGCTGGCGAAGTTGTTGATGTCGGCAACGCTGTTGTTGTCATCGTTGTTGTCAACATCATTGCAGATGCTGGTGTTGCAACTGCTACCTCCAAAGTTGTTTGATGATGATTTGGAAAGGAACAATTCCAGCTCAAGAGCCTCCTTGTTTTTCACCAGCATTTCCACCTGATCCTAATGTTAGTTAGTTAGTTCATAGATCAAAGAGAAGGACAAGAGGACAGAACTGCTTTAGCATTTGCATTCGAGCAATGGCAAACAAGAATCTACGAAGGGAATTCGGGACAAGGATCCAATAAGTGAGGATTCCTTTATTTTCACAAATCAAATTTGGAACCTCCAAGAAAGATTCTGGAACAATAGAAATGCTAAAGCAAACGTCAAAAGTGGTGAA
>JASGXE010020771.1:0-31911 GCA_030068105.1 Sinentomon sp. SZTP_YWyxl
TCCATCGTGGGCTGTCGGTGAGTTTTGGTTGACGTGATTTTTTCTGTGATGTTCCAGGTTTCGCCTCAGTCTGAGGTTTTTGAGCACTTGGTGTTGCCGGATCAAGTCCTGGTGGCTTAAATCCGGATGTGTGGTGTTTTTGAGTGTCGTTGCGTTCCAAGACATTGAATTTGTTGTAAGTGGTTGTTGGTTTGGATGAAACTTTGATGAATTGTGGTGCAGCGTGTCTGTGTTTGTTTTGTGTTACTTGGTGACTTGGGTTTCTGTTGTGGTTTCTTTTGACAGGCTGCCTCCATTGTCCCGACACATTCTGCTGCTGAGCCTGCTGCCTCCTTAATTTCTCAGCATACTCCACAGCATTGAAGGTGCACTCCTTCGTTGAAGGTGTCGGGAGCAACGGTGGACGCCTGTTTTCTGGTGTTGCAGGTGATCTGTTCGGTGTTGATGTTGTGTTTCCATTCGTGCCTGTTTGGAGAGCTTGGCTGTATGTCATGTGATTGTGATTGTGTGTCTGCTGAGCGTTGAGCCGTGCTTCTGACGTGTTTTCTGTATCAAATTGCAATTGCAGTCTCAATGCTGTGTTTTCATTTTTGAGTTCTTGTACTGTGCGGCTCAGCGCTATGATTTGTTTTTCAAGTGTGCTTATTTTGTCTTTGTCTGCTTGTTGTGTGTTTTGCGTGCTGTTTTGGATATTTAACTTGATGTTGATGTTTTTTAGTTGTGTGTAAATGTCAGTGATGTATTCGGGAATGTTTTCAAATGAAATTGTGTTTGTTTGTTCGTGGATTGGTGAAGTGCTATTGTGAAAGGTGCATGATGGTGTTTGCTCAGGTGCCATTTTCAATAACAAACAGAGGCAAAATGGGGAAAAAATAACTCGACAAATAAAGTTGAAAGAAACAACCTGGTTCCAATTGCTGCTGCAACGTCTCTTGGCAGCTCAGCGCTGCAAAAAACTTGTTGGTCTTCCCTCCTACATCGTTGCACGGTTGCTGACGTGAGGCAGGATTTGGAGCAAAAAGTCTGTCAATGGAATTCCACAAACGCACACACAGGCACAATGCCCACTCAGCCGCGGCTGTCTATACGGGGCAAAGGCCAAACGAGTGCAGGCCGCAACGGTGAACCGAAGCGCGATTCACCAAGGTCACGACGAGCCAGGTGCACCAACCAAAGCACAGGATACCTGTGTCTCTTGGCTTAAACGTACACACGGAGCACACGCAGGTGGCACAAAACCAGCAGACCACAGATGAGCACAACCGTCCTCTCCGGAGCCAACCAAGAAATTAAAGGGATAGGCGTGCACGTGCAGTTCAGCTGTCTCAACGCTGTCTGTAGTCCAATAAGCTGCATGGAAATGGAACGACCGATCGATCACATTGGCCTTTGATTGTGAGACCTGTGCATCAGTTGAATTTGATCCAAAAACGAACGCATCATTTGTGTTGTGTTTCAATATTTTAAAAATTTTTAGGCCCCACATCACACATTTCGGTACGAAATTTCAGCCTTTTTTCTGGAGATTGCACCATAGGTACCTATTTTTAGACTTTCGCCATTTTGCTGAAATAAATAGGCCTACAGGGGAAAAAATTGTAACGCTTAAGGAATTTGTCATCACCGCGTGGTTCTGTGGGCATGCAAATGGTCAAACAGCATCAAATAGGCTGCCACTGGCACTCCCAATGCCACTGCTGACACGCCGATCACTGCATGTTTGATCGTGGCGATCATTTTTCAAATGCAACTCGGCAACGCATATTCAAATTCTCCCACTAGAAATTAGGGTGGTAGGTATACCTGCGTAACCTACCTCGCCCAGAATGACAACAGTTGACATGCTTTAAAGAATAGTTCCTGCTCACAAGTTGGAACAACAATGACAACATAACGCCGAAAAAAAGCTTGCGATAGACCAAAATTCAAAGAAAAATAAAAATGATGGGGTAAGATGGAGCCTCTCCATCTTGCCCCAACGCAGAGTCTCCATCTTGACCCAACTTTAGCTTTTGGACTTACCTTGATTTTCCGAGGAAAAACAACCAATTCCACTGGTGTCAAACACGTTTGCAAGATCACTGAATAGTACAGATCAAGAAAATACCAAATGATCCCACAGCAACCACCAGAACAACACACTTTTTGACAAAAAGCTGGAGACAAAAAATAACATCAGCTCCACAACAAAACATTCGACTCGCAATGAAAATGTGTTCAATGAGCTGTTCCCTCCCATCTTCTCGCAGAAAGTGGACTCGCCCAGACTCCGCCCACTGGAATTTGCCCCGCAGTGCCATCTCTTGTCAATTTTGAGAAAATCAAAAAGCGCCGTCTTGTCCAACGCGCCATCTTGCCCCGCTTTCCCCTACTTGGCAATAGAACAAAGAGTGAGGCATAAACTGCACTGATGCAGTCGTAGGAAGTGACATGTATAAAAGAAGCTGAAAAATACTGGAGTTAGGCCTAAAACTTTTATTTACGTGGGAGCCGTCTCTCATGAACTTAGTAACTTATGAAACGGCCGCCATATTTCACTAGCGGTGCATAAATCTATCTTATCTTAAACTTTTGGACTTTGAAAACACCCGTCACAAATGACCAAACATAAAGTGCTGAACCAATGTTGCCAAAGTGAGTAATCAGACATGCATGTGATTTTGTCGTATTGATTTGATAATTTTTTCGTAATTGATTTAATAATTGAAATAATATCTATACGCATTTTTGGACATGTCAAATAGCACCGACATCTCCATTCCTGCTAGACATGTTCAAATCCTACGAACTGTCTTCAATCCAGCACCATATGCTCATAACAGTCGCAGGTCGACCATTTTGAATCCACTTGGCTTGACTGATGCAGCCGGCCATCTTGAATGCTATTTAATTCTGTGAAATATGGCCGGCCATCGCGAATACAGCAAAATTCGAGGAAAATATTCGTGCGAGGGCCATCTTGAAACCAATTTTTGACATGTCCAACACACTAGAGCTATTGATTTGAATGCAGCTTTGGATATGCCACGGCCGACTATCTTGAATTCAAACTGATATTCTTGTTTTAAAGAACACAGTCATGTTCTATTCGTCCAAAAGGATTTCGATGTTTTTGCTATGCAGGAACCATTCTCTGCGATCCACAATAAAGTCACTTTCGTCCAGGATCTCAAAATGCTCCAGAAACAATTACAGGAATTGGAAACGAACTGCTGTTGTATTCGTAATTTCCGCCGATGGTCTCTTCATGGTACGAGCCTGTCGTGACTGAGAGCAATATTGTCTTTTTCACAATCAAAAAGGATATAGGCATCTCCATGTCTGCATTGTCTGCGCATTAAAGCGAAGGTTCACACAGACAGAAGCCCGGTATGACTGGTGACATCCTGAGAAAGCAGCAGAATTTGCAGCTTTGCAGCTTCGACGACTGTGTTATCAGGTTGTACCTTCGATATAAATCGCTGAGTAACCTGGGCTACAGAGTCGGCTGCTTTGGGGTGAAGCGTGAAGCCATGAGATTTGCGTTTCCGGATTTGACACCCGTCGCCGGTAGAGCTTCAAAAAGCTAACAATGGGTTCTGAAATACAGAAGATCTATGGAGATAGACTGATGAAAAATAATTGCAAGTCCAAAGCGTTTTATCTCGTATCAACAGGGAGATCGGTTTGGTTGATTCGATTCCCTTCGAGGAAACTTATAATGGCCTCTCAGCAGGTTGCGATGTCGTCGACGAACAACAATTTTTTATTATCCCCGAATCTTTCCGGTTGGGAAAAAATACCCTGGACCTCTCTCCTCACCGCAGAAGTGAGCTCAATCAATTGGCCCATGGAAGGTTATTGTTGATGCGGAGACCCAAGCCTTTTCCAGTGTTGGCTACTCAAATACGTACAGCACCGATCTCTTGCAAACCGCCTGAGAAGTGTGAAAAGCACGATTCCTTCTGTTTTTCTCAGCGGCATCCAACAAGCGGATGCCGACAAACGGAGCCGTACTTCTTTGACAGCACGTGGAGTCTTTGTGGCTGGGAAAAAATTTATTCAACTCAGAAGGATTATCGTCGCGTGTTTGACTGCGCAAAGTCTTTAACGCTGAAGACCACGGCTGACTAACTGATTGCCTTTTGTGGTTTGGTTGTTGCATTGGTTCCAGCAAGTTTTAAGATCCCTGTAATCAAAACAATTTTGTGATGTATAGGCTTTTATGTTTGTTCTGGGCAATGAAAGGAATGAAACTGCGGACCCTGCTGCTCAGACCTTCTGCACCGCCACAGGCCAACCGAACTCTGACATGTTTTGAACGATTTGCACAACAGCAGTCATATTTGCGAAGAATACGTATTTTCGAAATTTTGCAAATCCTTATGGTCTTTGCATTGTAGAAATACCCATGCACAGCTTGACGTTCAGTGGAAAATGAGGATTCATCAATGCACCGGACAAAATGACCTGTTCTTTCGTGGTATTGTTTTCAATGCAAGATTTGATTTTAAATGAAAACCACTGAAGCTGTAATAACGCCTTCATCAATATTCCCGCTTTCTCGTATGTTGTTCGCAAAGTGTGCATCATTTCAAACTCGGAAAAAGAAAACCCGAAAACGCATCAACAAAGGCCCACTCATGGCAAAGATGCTTTTCGGAAATCTCGACAGAAGATGCATGCTGTCCTCGGGGGGAATTCATGACTCTGTAATTCACGACATTGTTGCACGCGCGTATAGTTGTAGATATCAAGTTGGCAACTATGTCGTTTATGTACGTCATAAAAGAAGTGGACCGAGAACGCTACCTTGAGGAACACCGAGACAGTAAATTAAAGATAATTAAAATACTTCGCGGACATCTCAATCATGCTCTTCACCTCTGAAACATTTTCAGGTGATCGCCATCCTGAATCGTCGTTGCGAGGAGAACGATGAAGACGAAGACGAAGATGATGCTGAAAACGATGGAGACGATCCCAACAAGTTGAATTTATCACGACTGAAACTGGCTTTGAAATACGACCAAAAACAGGTTTGAACAGAATCATTAACATAGAAGAGAAACAGCCCTTGAAGCATTTCGAACGCTTGCCAAAATGATCGGAAATACGATAGACATTTTCACCATGACACCATGCTTTGTTGACATCATTGAATTCGGAGTTTGTTTTATAATCTGAAGGTCACAGACCTTGTGTCATTTAGAGTTATTAATGCATAAAGGTGGGCATCATGCAAAAATTATTCATGGGACTCGACCGAAAGACAGAAGTTCTTCCGAAGTGGCTCCCGAAAATTCTCCAAGTGTACCATTTCTATATGCGCATTTAATTTTGCATTTTGCGCACAAACATGTTCGAATTATCCGAATTTTCTCCCAACCCTCAAGGAACAAGACTATTTTCTGAAGATAAAATAAAGAACTTTATGATCACCTCTATTTCAATTAACCATCCTCTAGTTTGTTGCTCATCCACATTGCCAGCAACTTCTCACGTCAATCTGGTACGAGGGTCTTCCAACATGGCGTCGGCGTCATTCGTTCGGAAAAATTCTTCTTTGTGCTGCCATCATTGGTGGACTACCGCTGATTGTCCTGCTCTACCTTCTGCTTCCAAAGACGAAAATAGGCAGATTGATCAGGTCACCCTTCATGAAGTTTATTTACCACAGGTTGGACTCCGAATATACCTATTTCCAGTCTGAAGGGCTTTTACAGACTTTTCAAAGCATGGCATATGCACGTCCGAAATTTACGAGAGAAGGAATTGCTATAACAAGCAACACACTTCTCACAAAAATTCTTAGCAGGTACAGTGGCGGCGGAATTAATGTTCACATGCATGTGAAAATTGCGACCGTTCAGATTTTAGCAAAAACTCCATGCTGCAGAAATTTAAGATCCTCGCAACCGATGCGACAAAATCTGACAGCTCAGAAAGCTCTGTTGAAATCTGGCACTTTAATTTCTATCGCCTCCATAAGAATAAAAAGAAAGAAAAATGAAGTTTCGGAGGCAACAGTTAAATGGGAAAAACACATGCACGAGTACATTAATTCCGCCTCTACTACACATACCTGTGCTGTTGCATCGGGTCAAACACGTCTTTGGAACCATCTGTGCGCCCAACCATTCAGGATGAACTCAATCTTCCTGGCCCCATTTACGCTGAACAAAGACTGAAGATGCTGGAAACGTTTCTCTTATATCGCACTTACTTGTTTGGGCTTTCTTTACCTCAGATTGACATCCTTGCATGGCGGAAAACCAATCACACATTCCTTTGCAGTATGATACTTCGCCAAAGTGAATATAAATTTATGACAAAATCCAAAAATGTCCTGTAAAATATCAAATTGACACTTCGAAAATTGAATTTCTAGCGTGAGCAAAATCAGGGTCTCGTTACAGGGGGCGATTTTCCCCGCTTCCCCCGGCCACGCGAGCCCTTGTTTCCAATTCCTTATTAGTTCGTATTTATCCTTCCCATTTTCTTATCCTTGAAAGTAATCTTTATGCCTGCATTCATTTAGGCCTCAGACCAAGGTATGTAGAGTATTAGAGGTAGCACAACAACGAAAATAAAAAGTCCAAGAAAATTTGCATACTTTCAAGGGGCGCTGTGACGTCACTATCGAGTCAGAAAAGTCGCCGGTGCGCGGGCGGGCATTTAACGCTGATGCTCACTGCGCTGCATAATTTTGCAGTTCCTTTGGGTTTGTTACCTTTGGCGTTTTGATCTTGATTAAGAATGCGCATATGTAGGATGCAAAAAAAGGAATGCAAAAAAGGATTTTGTAGACAATCAGAGAATAAAAAAGGCTGCCCATGTGGGGCCTCCAGATGCTGGGGGCCACTCGACTGCACTTTGGAGGAACTGATGTTTGGAGGAGAATCGAAAGCAAAAACTGATTTTGTAGACGTTCTGAGGGGAAAAACAAAAGGCCAATCGGTTGGGGCCCCGTGAAGTGATACTTTGGAGGCAAATGGGAAGGGAAAAAATGATTTTGTAAGCAAAACAGAGAGAAAAAAGGCCACCCGGCACTGGATGGGTCCCTCAGGGGCCGCGGGCCCGACACAAAACTGATGTCTTTTGAGGAAAATCAAAAGAAAAATCAGGAGTTTTAACGCAAGCAGAGCAAAAAAGGCCACCCGGGTAGGGCCCTCAGTTGATGCCAAGGGTCACAATTGAACTCTGGTACTTTCGAGAAAAATTGAAAGCAAAAAAGGATATTTTGTGGTGAAACTGGGAGCACAAAAAAGCAAACTGGGAACAAAAAAGCCGCCCGAATGGGGCCCTCAGAGGCCGGGGGCCCCTGGACCCAAGTCCAGTCAGTCCATAGGGAAATCCGGCACTGGTTTCTGCGCGAACATGCCTGCCATCTGAAGAACGCACAAGCCAAAGGTCTTTCTTTTCTGGGATTTTTGTGAAATGTTTTGATCCTTGGAAATTTGACCAATCGTGTATGAAGAACGGGGCACAGAGTTATAAAAGTCCTCGAAAGAATTTTAGATGTCTTGAGGTCAACCTTCCGGAACTCATTGTCTGTCGCTGTTGACCAGGAATCCGCCCTGTCAAGGGTTTCAGTAACAGTCAAACGGCAGCTGGCAAGTTGGTACCTATAGTTAACCGGACGGCGGCACAATGTCTCTCGTCATGTCATGTTCATGACAGCGAATTGTCCGCCGCAGTCACACGCATCCAGCATGAGCAACCAAACGGCAAACGCTTCCAGATGTTCTCTGCGTCTGGCTGTCCGACGGTGCAAAATGTCCGGCGGCCAGTTGGCAGGGGCCAAACCTCCGACGACTGCGTCCGGGCCGCCAGTTTATACAAACCCTGCCGCGACTTTAGATGGCAGATATCGTTTTGTGCAAAAATGCTCGATTGGGACCCTGTACTCGCAAGAAAAAATAAATATTTTCCCATAAGCTATCTGAACTGACCTTACTCTGTCCCCTCTCGGAAAAACCATGCTCGCTGGGGCCTCGGCCTGCCATCGAAAGTCGCGGCAGGGTTTGTAAAACCGCGTCCGAGCCAATGGTGGCTTCACGGCCAAATTCCCGAAGCCCACATTCCAACGATGGCCAGATTCCTGGCTCGGGCAAACCTTTGGCAGCCACATGTCCACGGCGACCATATGTCCACCGCAGCCAAATGTCCGGGTCTTGTTCATCACGACTTTCCACAAGTTTTTGACTTTCGGAAAACGGTGGAAAAACAACTCTTTCCCATAAATGGTTTTGTTTCTGCTGGCGTGGATGCGAGCAAGTGTCACAGTTCAACATGATGGAAACAAAACAAACTTCGTTTGAAAGGAAAACGATTTCGCATTCTTACATCTTGCACATGAAACACTGACTCGCAAACGTGCACAGACACAAGTGGCCTCCATGATGCCACAGCAGCTTCAGCAAGACACAGGAGAATCAACAAACACAAGCGCAGCGAGCGAAGTCGTGTTCTCGTTCGAATCGCGAGAGCGCCGAGAGCCTTGCTTGCGCGTGGCTCTTCTCTGCTGGCTCGATAGTGACGTCACAAAAAGCACAAGCCAGACGGCGGCACGCAACACACCAAAATGGTTGAAATGAGACCCCCCTGCCTCAGACAGTAGCAGCCCAAACGCTCTTGAAGATTCAGTGTTCATTGTTAGATGGACGGCGGGAGAGGCGAAAATTCACAGCAAAATGAGACATAATTCTTCACAAAATGTATGTGTGCTTCGTGAATTCTTGCTAGTACGTTTTATGATAACTCTTGCTGGAGACCATTCCCTTGAGATCAAGCCCAATAATTGACTGAATCCTGGCAGGGATCGGTGCTGCATAAATTGACCGAGATGATGTGTACTTTGACTGGCGCCTCGCGTCTTTTTTTAATTTTGGAAGTACGAATCCTCGGCCTTCGAAATACAGCGGCTGAGGGCTTTCATGGTAAACCAGTGAAATTAACTTTCTTAGAAAATAGACCAATTATCATCAAACTACTCGTATATCATCCAGCATTCCTTCGATGTGAAATCTTATTAAATCTATGATATTAGTTCGCGTACGGCCACTTAATCTTCCATTTCCCTTTCTTTCCACTTTAATATCAGCGCTTCTTTTGGCTTCTTTCTTCTGCTCCTGGTCCTGGCTTCAACAAGAACTGAAGGCAGCACGAGAGCTCGTCAAAATGTCCGTGGTCCTCCGCCGTCGGCTGTCGAGTGGTTAATTCTGTTTTGGGTTTCTGGAATGGCAAGTTTATAATTGACCGTGGTTTTTTTCGTTCCCATTTTTCTATTCGACGGTCTTTTTTTCGATTGGACGGTCAATTGCGTACGGTCGACGATTTGCTCAGATGACCCCTTGAAAGTGTTCCATGGCGCTGGCCCAACATTGCCTCCAACCTCAACCACGTTCACTTTTTTCATGGCAAAATAATTGAAAAGTGCAGCTTTTGTCACACGACCTGCGGATTGTCAGGCACTTTGGTGGAGCTGATCGCACTTAAACCAGTTCAGCCATTGGTCTCGCCAATTTTTATAAAAATTGGCCGTATTGAAAGAAACGATAAAATGGATGAAGGGAAATTTGGCATAATTAGGCTATGATGGAGTTGGCAGCTTGATTGAAAAGGGCTTGCAGTTCTGGGTCAGCCATTCTTTGAAGCTCACACCAAACAATGGACGTCCTGATAGCTGGAATGGAGATGCAGCAGCAAAAATGTATTTGTCCTTCCGTTTTCCGGTTTTTGTCCCTTCTGGACTGGACTGCCCTGAACTACTGGCTTCCAAGACAGTTTCAGTCCTGTGTTGTGGCCGTCCATGCTGATTTTACGAGTTCAGTCCATTTCTCTGATTTTGGCCATTTTCCAATTCCTGGCCTTGTTAATTTGTTTTTGCATTGTCAACGCTGCATGGAGTGCTATTTTAGACCTCATTCAAATTATCTCAGGTGAACCTTTAAAATTTAGGATTGAGGGCATGTTATTCCGCTAGTGTAAATGAGGGGATTATGACGAAGAAAATATAGGATTTTAACTTTCAATTACGAATGGTGGATCTCAACCTCACTGATGCATGGCTCCAAAAACGCTTAGTTTTCCGAATCGGGAACTCTTGTATTTTGGTATCTCGGAGTTCCAGGAGGGATGTAGCCAAGATGGGCCGGAAAGCCAATGCACGAGCCACTATGGGCCAGAGATCATCATGCCATGTGAAATTAGCGATTTTTTGACAATTAACATACAGGGTGAGTCAGCTCGAATGTTGATTTATTTCGATCGCAATTTCCGCGAAAACGGAGATATCTCCATAACCACCCCTTGCACCCTTTCAGACACCCCCAAATGGGGCTTCACCGAATCTCAAGAAGACTGAGGTCTCAGGCCCCATCATCCGAGACACGAAGAACGCATGCCTGCTGAAAAAACGCCCCTCCAACCTCTCTACCCCTTTCCGCAGAAAATCACCTCTAAAACGGAAGCCAAGGGATGGATTTGAGTCGGATCACTTCTGGTGCCTTCGGATCAAAGAAATGAACAACTTTGTAATTTGAACCATGGACCTCCGAAGCACAGTTCCGGAGATAATGCGCAGCAAAGAAAAGAACCCTAACTACCCTTCCCCAAAAAGGGTGTAGGGGTGTCAATTTGGGAGAACCCAATGGAATCAAACGAAGCGCAAGAGAACCAGGCTCCAAAATCTCCATTGCACCACAATTGTAGGTGCTGCCATTTTCGCGGAAATTGCGATCGAAAAAACCAACATTCGAGGTGACTCACCCTGTATATTTTATTATTTTTCACAGATTTTATTATCGCAACCGGCCTAATCTTCCCAAAATTGTTTATTCAACTACTTCTGGGGTTTCTTTGCTGGCTGCATTTTGGTCTCATTGCCTAAGCGAAATATACACACTTCACGCATTGTTCCAAATCTGAGATTGTGGAAAGCAAAGCGTTTTCTCCTGGAAGAGAAGCTGCTGCCGAAAATAATGTATGCTACACATCACAAGACGTGTTCTCAAAATGCAGCATTTGATCTGCAAGGGGCACTTTTCTGTTACTTTTTCCAAATGATGGGTTTATCTTACCGTAAGGTCCGTACCAAATCAGCGCGCATAACGCGACACACATGACCTGATGTTTGCACAAATTGCAGCTTTTGATCTCCGATGGGGTTTTTCCCAGGTCAGCAACAGTCAGAATCGGGAAAGGGAAATGTCGGGATTCATTTCTTCAATGATGCGCTGCCATCAGGAGTCTTCATCACATTTGCCGACTTTTAGAATCTGATTTTTGTAATGTAAGTGTGGATAATGCGAATGTGTTTTGGGGAGCACCCGTCCTTGACCTCCTCGGTTGAATGAAAGTCTTGGGGCATTTCTGAATCACAACATCGAAAAAAATCAAAAATTGAAAAGCGTCAAAATTTCATTTTTTCTTTTCAAAGGCTTTTCACTCATACACAGCGCATATCTAGACATTGTGTTTAGGGGGCGATCGCCCTCCGACATTCTTTATACATGCTACTGTGATCATATTCAGTTATCTAAAATGCGTACGCAATGGCCCAATCACGCAGGTGTATAAACTTGTCTGTCTCTGTTCTCTGATGCCTTTCCAGGTTTGGGCTGAATGCAAGCAGCTCTGGGAAGAAGGCTTCCGTGCTTACATTCGACAATGGTGGAACTGGTTGGATTTCATCATGCTCTCACTCTACTTGACGACATTCTCACTTCGGCTTGTTGCCTACTTCCAACTGAATTCCAACAGATATGGACCGAGGTAAAGTACCTACATGTGCGCCTTGTGCGATTTGTGGAAATTGTATTAACTTCATTTACGCATAATTGCTGTTTTTTTTTCATTTTTTTTGTAGTTTCAGCAGCTGTGGTTTTTATATTATTCATTATTGGCTCTGATTTATTATGATCATCATCGAGGTGATCTCATTGGTATTCTGTTTACAATCATTTAATGTGGGATATGGCCACATACTGCGCAACATTTAAAAGTTTTAGGGAGACTCTGACCATACCGGCTCCTGATTCTATTAGAACCTGTTTATAGCCACAGCATGACCGCAGTCCAGTGAGCCGCGGAAAGGAGAAATGGCCTCCTCTTGCGTTATTTGTTTTTTCTTGTTGATCGATCAAACTGACTAGCAGTTAGCTGTTCGGATCATCCCCTGATTTTATTTTGCATAACGTTCTGCGTCGAGAAACCCCACCATTGTCTGCAACATTGCAAACACTCAGCAATGACTTTTCTTCTTTTCTCGACCCGCTATGCAGGAATTTTTAAGTGAAATTTTTGCGTAATAGAAATGAAAATTTTTCTCATTGTGAAATCCTATGCAACGAAGAATACGGGTCCATTCTGTATATCCCCCGCGCCCTTGGCGAGTTTATATCTAACTTTTGAATTTGAACAAAACGCGTTTCGAGATGGCGTTGATTTCGGTTGCACGCGTTAAAACGAAGCCAACATCTTTGCATGAATTTTTCAGTCAACGACAAACAAGAACCAAATAAAAGGGCAAAAAATTGACCCTCCAAATTCACCCCAATAGTTGCTAAATTTTGCTGTAATAGTTAATTTCATTATTTTTCTCAATTGTGAAATCCCCTGATGCCAAAACGCAACACATACCGAGGTCTTTTCTGTTCGAATCCCCGCTGTTTCCTTTGCCAGTTTATATCTACCTTTTCGCAAACCTCTTGGACACTTCAAAATCACTTTCGAGATGGCATGATTTGGTTGCAGTGATGAGGAACGTAAGCCAATTCTTTCGCAGAATTTTCAGATGATCTACCAAAACGAAGACCAATAACAAGGCAAAAAATTGACCCTGCTTCAATATTGCCATTCACGATGTGTTGCAAATTAATCTTGACAGTTGTTTTTCCATTTTTTTAAAGGTGAATCCCTCTGTTGAGATCAATGGCCTAACCAAGTCCAATCAATGATAGCCGAAGGTGTTTTTGCTGTTGCGAATGTGTTTAGCTTTGCCAGAATAATCTACCTATTTCAGACAAATCCTCACCTTGGACCACTTCAAATATCACTCGGATGCATGATTATTGGTAAGATGTGGATGGAGGCAGCCCTGTAACCAAGTTCTCTTCGCAGATTGTTGAGATGATCTCCAAAACGGAAGGTCCGCTGTAACTAATTGCAACTTACCCTCAGCTTCAACTCATTGCCTATTCAGACAGACTTGTGTTGCGAAATTTAATTTCTATGCACAACGCTTGTCATTTTCCATTCTTGCATTGAAAGGTGCACCCGTCTGTTGAGCTATCAATTGAGTTGAACCTAAGTGCAAGTTGCAATGAGAACCTGAGTGCAAGTTGCAATGTGAAATATGGTTGATTGGATGCATTTACCATTGACACTGCCATTCAGACGATCCACCCCCTGAAAGCCAAATCCGTTGAGAGATATTCGGCAAAAACTTGATTTCTTTGACACTCTCGGCGCTGCTGCCGACTGTTCGCAATTTCTCAATTTTCGTGAAAATCAGATAGAGTTAAGCATCTTTATGAAAGAATTCCAAATTGAACAGTTGGGATTGTGTTTGCTCATGACTCTAAGCCCAACATTTTCAAACAAAAATTGCCTACTGAATTTCTGGATGTTTCAGGTTACTTTCCATCATATTTGGTCAACACCCTTTTGCTTCGAAAAAGTTTGCACCGAAGTTTTTTACTCAAAAAAAAAAAACTTGCCGAAAAGGGTCAGAATGACGTGAAGCATCGAGTACCTGATCCAGAAACCAAACCCCCGAAGAAATGCAATTGGCAAAAAGGTGTTTTTCGTATAGAAGAACGACTCCAAGCAAGAACTTCCGCAGAAAAATCATTTGCAGAAATTTCACGCGGCTTCCACAAAAGTCCTCCTAAAGAAATAACGAAAATAGATTCAAAGTGCGAAAAATTTTGGTGGTGTTGTCATACCTAAATGATTTGCCCAAAATCCTGCTCAATTTTAAATGTTTTCTTCCCATTTGAGCAGAACCGCCTCTGAAACTGAGCCCATACCAGCCGAGCTTGATTGATAGATGAGTAATTGTATTATACAGCCACGCGTTCCGAATACGACAAATACGTCAATTTACCGTCAGCCAGTGCAGTGTTTCGCAGGCATATGGAAAAGTAGTTGGTACTTCCTAAACACCCGCATCTTGAATGGTGATTTGGCAAATTTCCAATTAAACAGTTGCGCAATCATAAAACGTGTGGCACAATGCACAGTATGGTTTCTTAATTAATTGCCTAACTTTAGAAAACTGAACTTTCGACTGGCTTGTTTCTTTGGCCACCCTCAATGCGGTAGAAATCAATGAGACATTCCAGGATAGCTCATAAATACCTATACTTTATTTCAGACATTACCAAGTTTCTGTTCATCTTTTTCCTGGTGTTGACCAGTTTTGCCTGTGGTCTAAATCAGCTTTACTGGTATTACGATACCAGCGACGACCACTGCTACCGAATGGCAGGAGGTGATACGTCAGTCCAAAATTGTCAGACCAATTCCGATGCTTTCATGACGTTAGTACACCAACGCTGTGTGTTCATATGTAGACGGATGTATGGAATGGCGAAAGTTGTGGAGATTTTTGATGGATGGGACAGGAAATTACACATCGTGTTTGATGACCGAGTTTCGCAGGGGGTTTTATCGGATTCAATTTAATTGGAGGTCGAACTTTTTATTTTTTTGCTTGTTTCAAAAGTCGGATCTTGCCATGATAGATAAGGGTCGAGAGATCACTGATGCAGCCCTGCACATCGCCGATATCGTGAATTTTTTTCAATTGGAAAAAAATAATCACAAACATTTACCTCGAACTCGGAGTTAGAGGTACCCCTGTCACTCAACCGTTCTTGGCAATTGTGTCATGTTGGCTAATTCCTGACTCCTAATAAAGATGCAGAACAACCTTACAACTGAAAAGTCACATTCGCGTGAAACCTTGCAACTGAATTCTCTTGATTAAAATGTGAATAGAAATATCGGTGTTATCAGAATTCCAAGGCAAAAAGAGTGAGAGAATACAACAATTTCTTCAGTGTCCTTGAAAGTGAACGTGGCCTGACACAATCTGGTGGACATGAACTGACATCATAGGATGATACGAACGACCATCTTGTGGCATCATGCAAAGCTCGCATGACATGAACATGAAAGATTTGTACCTAAGATAATTATCCAATTCGAAAGCTTTATGATCCCTTGAAACTGTTGTCCTGAAACTCTAATCTTCTTTCAGGCTTCAGTCGACCTTTGCAACGTTGTTTTGGTCACTTTTCGGTTTGACCTCTCCAAAGAGCACGGACCTAGTTGAGAATCATGTTTTCGTTGAGAATGTCGGCCAAGGACTTCTCATGGCATATCAGGTGGTGTCGAGTCTCACACTTGTCAACATGCTGATCGGTATGATGTCAAACAGCTTCCAGGTCATTGAGGTCAGTCGAAGTTTTGTATGTATAGTAGAGACTACAGCACTTTCGAGTATCAGCTGTGAATTTTATCTTCAGCCGGGCTGAAAAAACTGGTCAATACGAGCAAGTGTGCAACTTCAAGTGCTTATGAAGTCCAATGCCCACGAAAAATAGACACATACTCGTATGATGACTAAAAATTTTGCAATGATCGAATTTTATTGTGGGCCCGCTAAAGTGCACAGTCCAGGCAAACAATATTTCGCGACATGTTTACCACTTGTTAATTTTTTTTCGTCTTTACATGTTTAAATTTACATGTTTACATTTTACAAGCTTCAATGTTAACATATTTACATGTTTACCACATGTTTACCATAATTATGTTTACCACATGTTTAAAATTCCGGGCAGGCAATGTGATTTCACTGTGGTGATATCATCTACTTGAAGCCATATAGTGTCGGCTTTAAGTGATGTCAAAGTGCCTCACAAGATGTCCTGTGAAGGGTTTCCAGATGTGCTATGTAACAGTCTGTTAAAATTTTTATCTAGTTTTTTTTATGTCGAACAACATGTGCATTTTTCTTTTTTTTCTCCTCGGTTCCAGGATCACGCTGACCAAGAGTGGAAGTTCGCAAGATCGAAACTGTGGATGAGTTACTTCAACGAAGGATCAACATTACCACCACCGTTCAACATCCTCATAAGCCCGAAGTCGATTCTTTTCATCATCAACGGGTTTCTGGCATGGATTAAATGCGGATCGAAGGGGAAAGGAAAAGACCAGCAGAAGCGCGGAAGCCAGGAAATTGACATGAATAAGGATCATATCACTGAAGGCGGATTGGAAAAGGGTGTAAGGCCATCAGAGAAAAGTTTATGCTACCTTGCAATTCAGCCTCATTCCATTTTCTTTTATGATACAAGTAGATTCAATGAAGTCTCCACTCATTTGTATACTATAAAAATGGTGTCGATCAAAGTTTCAAAGGCCTGAAACGTGCTGGATACAGGTATTTTTTCCCTTTGAAATCTCTCATTGGCTCCAAAATACCAGAGCCTTCGACCTTTTTTTAAAGACTCAACCGTTCAACTGGCAGCCTCTGAAGAAGTTATAAGTGTCTTTTTAGGCCATTCTGTTCGGATGACAAAGGGTTTGATTGTAATACGCATTTTTTCACTTTATTGTCATTTATGAGTTTATGAATATTTTCATAAAATCAGGATATTTTATACCTAAGCCTGGATGGAATTCAAATATAACTTTGATGGTGCTCTGAATTTTCAAAAGTACAAGTAAACTTTCATCAGGCTCAACGAATCACCTATGAAACTAGCAAAAAAGCATGACATTGTATGTCTTTGGCGTTAACATATTCGAAAAAACATTGGTATCTCGTCTGGTACGCTGACATTTTCGTGGAACTTTTCGATGATATTAGTATATTTTGACCAAAAATTTGCTCACTTTTTCAGAATTGCCTCAACACATCGACAATGCTTGGCAACGAAATAAGGACGCCTGAACGTCCGCTTTTCAAGGTCAGTATTGCAGCGATGAACATGATGGAAAGCGTTGTTGTTGGGCCATGAGTATACTTTTTTCCGTGTTAAAAAAGGAAAGAACTGCTGTGGTTAATTACAGATGAAACTGATCACATTGCGAAAGGTGTCAGAACTCGAGAATTTTTGGCATCAAGGAATGCTTCAAAGTAACGACGTGCTCAAAAATTTTGTCAACCCCCGTATTTATTCTATACAAAAACCAGAGTTGCCACCACAATGACAAAATTTAGCTGAGATCATACCTTTTCCAAGAAAACAATATCGTGGGAGAAACATTTCCATCGGGTGGAGATCGGGCACTCCAGCGACGTCTATCATTTTTTATTATACAGGTTTTCCCAAAAGTCACTTGACAACCCCTGCTATTTACTGGTTTTCAATCTTCTCTTGTGGGGCTATTTCTGCAGATTTCAAGTTCAGATTGGGCAGGCTGCCTGCTGCAGGTGTTCTCCATTCGAATTAGAACAAATTCCTCTCCAAGCTTCCAGAGTTGCTTCAAAACTGATGCACTTTTCTGGGGTTGTCAAGTGACTTTTGGGAAATCCAGTATAAGGCTTGCACGAAATTTTGATTCCAGAGAAAACAAATTAGGCACTAAAACAAGACGGTGTAAGTTGCAGCCAACAAATTTCACTGGGCCCATAAATGTAGCAGGCAAGCAAACTGATATCGTGATACAAAGTTGAGGCGAACTAGCTGGTTGCGTGATGCAGTGGCAAACTAACTGGCTGTCTAACATAGGAGGCAAACTTACTAGTGATACCGAGCAGGCATAATTATGGAGGCCATGAAATCGAATCTAGGATTAAGAATTCGGCAAGATTCGATTCCGACCCAAGTCCCAAAAGTTTTTACTTGAAGAAGAAAAACAAAAATGAGAGGGAAATGTGCAGAAATCTGACAACGCTGTTATTGCAAGGTGATTGAATTTTTTAAGCAAATCATGAAAATCTGATAGCTTGTCGTTGCGTTAATGAATATCATCGACAGAAGGAAATAAAAACAAATCACAGAGGCTCAGATATGAGTAAGTACATGATGCCAGGCAGTTCTTTCGCCAGGGTTTTTCTTTGGTGGTCTCAAGCTTATTGTGTTTCGCACGCTTAAAATCAGGCCACTGGTGATCAAAATCGCAGTAATAACGACCTTCGGAGTTCACCGTTGTCAAACGTGGGATCGGCAACCACTCCACCAACCGCAACAAGAAACTCCAGCCAAGTTGAGTACAGGCAGATCATGAGCAGATTGGTTGCCAGGTACATCCACCAGGCGAAGAAGAGACACCGCCAAGATGGAGTGAACGAGGATGACTTGCTAGAAATAAAGCAAGATATTTCCAGTTTAAGGTTAGCACAGTGGCCAAACAGGATACGAAAAACACTTGAGATACGCATCTTTGATGAATTATAGCTATAAGAGAAGGACGAATGGGGCAGATGCCAAATGGTTCACTCACCGAAGGGCCACATAACTTTGTGTCCAAGCACCCATTTCGACAAAAGAAAACAACATCATTTCATTGGATATGGATGCGGTACTTCAAACAAAAGATTTTCTTCTGGACACGGAAAAATTCGGTTCCAGCAGTTTGGCGCTCAAAACTCTGGCATTTGATAATGAATTCTGCGCAGGGGATTTCATTGGAATTTCAAGAATCCTCCCGGGGGCCCTTCCCTCCCGAAAGAAGTAGCTCTCAAAAAATCGATTCCCCAAAAATTAAGCACAACTGTTTCAAACATATCACGCAGGCTACACATTGAAAAGCCCATTAGTTTAAGACCCCACAATAAAAAAAATTAGCGTCAACTCTCCATGATCGCTGATGTGCCACTGGATGTACTCACCAAAGCCTGCATGAGAGAAATGATGAATGCAATTTTCCAATAATTTCCTCATCTTTCAGATATGAGCTTCGAGAAGACAGGAAGAGAGAGTCGGCTAGATCTTCAGGTCACATCGACTCCATCAAACGAGAGATATTGCGTTCGATCAAAGGGATCGGTGGCATGGAAGACAGGCAAGCGGATTGCAGTTCCGGCCTGTCGACGAGATTCGATGCACCGCAGATGCACCCGGGCCACTTTCAGCGCCATCACCTCGCCAGGGCAAGCATACCAAATGTGTCGGTGACCTATATGCAAACAGATAAGCCTCCCATGGATGTGATTACAGAATCGATGGCAGTTCTGCCACCAGGCAACAATAATTTGCTGCCTGCTTCATTCGCATCGGGTCAGAACGGCAGTGGAGATTTAAGACCGTTTCCTCAGCATCACCACCTTTCAGGAGAAAGTTGTGATCAGCCAATGCAGGATGTGCTGTCGAGGGAATCAAGTCCTGTGGCGGACCTCCTACATCCGCACGCCTATCGAGATGAACTCAGCTATTCAAGCGGTTAGTGTTTGTCTGTCGGATTTTTCTGCTTTTAAACTATCATCTTCAATTGCACAAATACGCAAGCAAATTATATTGCCCGAAGCAGCACTGCTAACCAAAGATTGAATCCTCGAAATTTTGCAATCGCTTGGAAATTTCTGCTGTAATGTCACACTTCACGTCCCTATGAATTGAATTCATTTTGGAAGGAAACATTTCATCTTCGTACACTTCCATTTAGTTGGAATTATTATTCCGTGGAAGGCCTATAATTTCTTCTTCACCTCTTGGAATTGTGCACTTCTTGTCGCAAAGGCATTATTTCATCGAAGTTTCAGACCCATTTTCAGGAAGCATAATTGAGAAGATGATAGTTGAGTACTTCCAACCCGAAACCGTGAAATGATGTCTTTGTCAAAATGCATCACGTTCCATATTTCAATGGTGTCCATTCTTAACGAGCACAGTGTTCTCGCAAAAGCAATGGGGTTGTGTACCATGTGCATCAGCGACCTGTCTGCCTAAATGGACTGTTTGCAGAATTATTCGCTTCAGGACGCAACTTGTGTAGGCCTATTTATCCCGAGCTATGAACGACTTTTGATATTGGGTGAACTTATCGGAAATAGAGCATCTGCTCTTTGTTAAGGGCCAATGTTTCTGTCCATCCCATAAAAAGGATCGAACCATAATTTATGAACGGAACATATACACCTTGACTTTTATCTCCCACGTTATAGGAAACCTGTCAGAGTGTTTTCTTGCACCGCAAGAGATGGAACACTTGAAGAGAGAAATAGTGAAGCACTTGTCAGGGGAAATCAGATCTCTGATAGGGAGCCTGAGGAACCAGCATCTTTCTCAACAAGGACCAGCTGCACATAGCTCGGCATACCAAGAGTGCCGTCACCACACCAATCAAAAGCACCAGCAGATGGAGTTACCAGCTGATCGGTCAGAATTGGCAGCAACAATGGTTCGACCAATGAGCACACATTGTCAGGGCAACAACCCAGACGAAAATATTGGCAGCAGCGGTCGCCAAGCCGACAGAAGCCACAAGACACACCTTTTTACTGATCTCTAGACTTAATAACGTTTGAGCTTTTGAAGAAAATAGCGTACGAATTTGCTTAATAAGCCTATTCCAGTTTATGCAGGTTTGCGACACAACTGATGATACCTAAAAGTTCCCCGTCCTGATATGTGCAGATTTCCTATTCTGGACATTTGTTTCCGGATTTAGTCATTTGTTTAAGAAATGAAGAATAAACCCACAAAAAAGGGGATATTTTTGGGTTTCTGCCCATTTGGTTTCTCGCCGCTATTATTATGAACTGGAATAATAAGATTATAATAATCGTTGATGCTCGTTGGTTTGTGGTGAGTGATGATGCATTTAGTGTCTCCGCCTGCTTAGCAGTTGAGACAGTCAGATTCTAGAAGCATTAATGACTTGACGGGTGCAACCAATGCCCGTATTTCGTAAAGGCGCGTTGAAGAACGCGGTCATCGGTCTCGGGTGCTGCTCTGGAAGAGGATGGCGGATAAAAGTGAAAAAGAATCTGTTGACCAACAAAGCATGCAAATCACTAGCGCTATTATGTGATATGTGTGGCATGATTCTAAAGAAAGACATGGACATCATTCTACAAAACGGTTCGGACAAAAAACTGACTGAAAAATAACACATTGAGCAAAAAAGCAAGCAATTTCTGAAAGTGATGTGTGTATTCGTAGCATCATTCTGAAGAAAGTTGCGGACAAAAATCTGAAAAGCAACTCCTTGAGCAAAAAAAGCATGTAATTTCTGAATAATGATGTGATATGTGTGGCATGATTCCGAAGAGTTGCGGACAAAAAACCGAAAATCAACCACTTGTGTCAAACGAAGCTAGCCATTTCTGAAATAAGACGTGATGTGTGTAGCATGATTCTGACGAAAGTTGCGGACAAAATAACTGAAAATCAACTCCTTGAGTAAACAAAGCATAAAAGCATTTTGAAACAAGGAGGCCATGTTTGTGTGGAATCATTCTGAAGAACGGACAAAAAGTGAAAAGTAAAAAGTAGTAAAAAAGAAAAGAAAAGTAAAAAGTAAACGGAAAAAAACGGTAAAAAAGTGAAAAGTAAAAAGTAGTAAAAAAGAAAAGAAAAGTAAAAAGTAAACGGAAAAAACGGTAAAAAAGTGAAAAGTAAAAAGTAGTAAAAAAGAAAAGAAAAGTAAAAAGTAAACGCAAAAAACGGTAAAAAAGTGAAAAGTAAAAAGTAGTAAAAAAGAAAAGAAAAGTAAAAAGTAAACGGAAAAAACGGTAAAAAAAGTGAACCCAAAGAAAAGTAAAAAGTAAACGGAAAAAACGGTAAAAAAGTGAAAAGTAAAAAGTAGTAAAAAAGAAAAGAAAAGTAAAAAGTAAACGGACAAAAAGTAAAAAGTGAAAAGCAAACAAAACAAGAAAAGGCATTTGATTTTCCTTCACGTTGTAACATTTAATTACAGTACTCTGAATGCGTTATAATTTTCATGTGACAATATGTGATGGTGTGTGGCATGATTAAAAAAAACAAATGGAATGCGTGTGGCATGATTGGGAAACGATTGGAGGTAGAGCAAACGAAGGAGGAATATTCCACCAACAATGTACCTGTGGAGGTAGGAATGTTTGAAAGTTGCGGTTTATGCCTTTGCATTCGGTGTGATGGCAGGACAAGATGGATGGAACAAATTCGACGCATATCGTATCTCTAAAAGCTATACGTGGTGCTATTTGCGTGAAACTAAATTTTCCTGGAATCCTCTGGTCGGAAAGTGTGGTTTCTGTTCTAATGAAGGATTATTTTTGATCGCGAACACAGATATGCTGTTTGACATTTTACAGATGTAGAGCAATAGCAACGGGGAATCTGACATAAGAGATGTGAAACGGGCAAAACAAAGGACTTGGCAATACAATTTTTTGGCATTTGAAGAAAGTGATTGGATCGTAAAAAACAAATAAAATGCCTGAATTATTCAGTAAAAATATAAACTTTGAAAATGTCTAAAATCATGTTTGTCAATGTGGAAGCAGAGATTACATGTCGAGGAAAATCAACAGACACAGTGAAAAAAATCCGCGAAAAAACTGATACCAATTCATGTCCATTGAAAATTCACTCCCAAAAGTGAGAATCCTACGCACGCTCATTTTATGACTCATCCATTTTCGAACAAAAACCCTTCGTGGATCAAGCCAATGAATCGTTCCCATTTTGGAGCTATTTTGATGGTTTTATGTAACATGTTTCGAAATTCTGGTTGTGTGAGATATATTTTAAATTTTATGATTATGTGAACAAAATATCGAGATAATAGTTTGTTAGATTTTGCAATAATTTTAGAAAGCAAATTAGTGTAACTCTATAACCTGTTTGAGCCCTTTTCTGCCTCAAACAGTTCCCAGTTTGTAGCGACACTACAGTGACGAAACTAATTTGACCAGTAATTGTGACCAGCTGTTGATAATGCAGGGTGACTCAATAAGTTACAATCTTGCTTTCCATTCCTGCATTGCGCGTGTTCACGCCTTAGACTTTTCCCACATGACTACAGGCTTTCCCAAAAGTCACTTGACAACCCCTGATATTTGCCAGTAATTATATGTATAATAATAATCTCTTGTGAGGCTATTTCTGCAGATTTCAGGTTCAGATTGGGCAGGCTGCCTGCTGTAGGTGTTATCCATTCGAATTGGAACAAAGTCCACTCCAAGCTTCCAGATTGCTTCGAAACTGCAATGCACTTTTCTGGGGTTGTCAAGTGACTTTTGGGAAACCCTTATAAAGGCGACGGTGTCCGTGCATTGCTAGGCTGGCGCGAAGCCACCTCAAATTGCATTAAGAACCTTTGGGGAAGAGTTGAAGAGAAGGTTATCCTCCTCAACCATGCGTCCGAAAATACTCCAGCAGCCATGCTGCCCTCGCCGAAAATAACCCGCCATGCTGTGGTGGATCGCACAATTAATGTGCCAAGAACCCTCTGCAGGAATCATCATCACGACATGCTGTCACAGGCCCATTGCACACCTGATAACAGAGCAATAATGGACAGAAAAAGTGAGCTACTACGAATACATGACTTATGGCTCACCTTGTATAAATTTCGTGTGAAATTCTACAGTAGATATTTTCACAGTCGTTATTTTCATATATAATATTGATGACCTTTGACATGCCTATCATTTTTGTGAAACTGCGGTTTTATTTCGAGTGGCGTGATTTCCAAACGCACCGGATTCCAAACCCAGTCCCATGTACCGCAACCAAAAAATTGCTCAAAGCAGATTATACAGGAGCTAATTTCGGCAGTTGCCGCTTGCGGTGTTGTGAATAAGACGTCGGGTCTGCCAATAGACATTCTGCTAGAAGGCTTTGTGGGTTCGAATCCCACTCATGGAAAAAAAATATGCAATTAGTGTTCTACACCAGGCAATAGGTTAAACACAGGCATTGGGTGGACATTACAGGCAGTCCATACTGAGGCCGTGTTGGAAGAGGTTAGGTCAGGTTGAGAAAGCTTTAGTCAAGTTTCAGGCGAAATAAGTGCGTGATCTGTCAGAAAAGTTTTGTTTTTAACGCATAGGATCGGTTTGGAATCACTTGCGTTTAGAAAATTCGCTTCAGGGTGGAACCCTTGGCAGAAGCCAAAGTGCTGTTATCGAGGACATGTAAATGCCAAATGCTTTCGACGCAACCATTTTCTGACAGTTTTACCTTTCGGAATAAAAACTGAATGCCCGTCTTGTGCCCAATTGAAATTCCACACGTGTTCCTTCGTTCTCCTGAGACCTTCGGGCATTTGAAGAACGCGATCTTTCCAATAAACTTATGGGATACTTCCTTGGCTTGGGGCCAGCACTGATCTGAAGCCGCTTCCATAATGGGATCCAATTTGACTCCAAGTTGGAGATCAAATTTGACCCAACCGCTGGGTCATATATGAGCCAGAAGAAAGTGGGTCAAATTAACCCAGTGATGTTGGGTCACGGGTTTGATCTCATTTGTTGGGTCAAATTTTTGTACAAATTTTGCTCTAAAATCACTTCAAATGGGATGAATTCCATCTTCCAAATTGGTCGTTTTCAATGACAATTCAGTTCAAACAAACCACAAATTGAAGTTCCATTGATAAAATTCATCTTTGTTTAACATGAAGCTTTTCACAGAACCCAAGTCTTAATTGAGGCCGAGGTAATGTTGGAGATCTCATCTATCGTACAATGAGATCTCATCTGCTGAAAACGGGAAACTCCAGTCCAAATTGCAACCTTACATGCTGAAGAAGTTGATGGAGTTCCATACGGAATTTGAATTGTTTTCGAAATTCGCGTCAAAACTGTAACCTCAAAATCCTTCGTTCACAAAAGGTGGGTGCCTTATTAAATATACTCGCGGCAAGCATTGGCCTGAAGTGAGATCCGGTGCTGAAAAATGTTTTGCAATACAGTAAGGTAGTGCCCGAATGCACAGAAACAGCAAAAGATCAAAAGACCGCGGGAACATCATGTAATCCGATCATTATTTCGACTGAGTTTTCAGATCTGACATGTGGTTCCGTCTACATCACTGTTTCTAGAACATTTGACCTAACGTTATGACTAATCTTTGGGTCAAATTTTTGAACCAATATTGGGTAAAAAATTCATGTGGGTTGTTTGGCCGCAAAATGCCGACGCATTTGGCACCACTGCATACAAATTATGGATTTGCGGCTTACCAACCATTTTCATTTGTCAGTGAGCAAAAACATTCAGAAGAACTACCATTTTTTTCAATCGAAAAATCACCCAACTTTTAGTTCATTTGACCCCAACGAATGTGTCAATTTTTGACCCAACATTTGGTGCATTTTTGACCCAGTGGTTTGGGTCAAATTTTGATCCCTTCCTTCGGAGAGTGCAGTTTGAATCCGTTTTCAAGGGAAGATCACCTTTGAAACCGCGGATTGATTTTAATGTAGTTTTGTGTACTAAAGACCGCAGCTTATAAGGAGATCTTCGTTTCAGAATTCAATTCTGACCAATGCCACTGAACGAGCACAGAAACGAGATCGGTTTAAGAAAACTGGTTTTGAACCGGGAGTTTTACTCTTTCTGTCCAACTTGTTACTCTGCCAACTTCACACTTAATCATCGTGTTTTTTCGGGTGTTGCCGAGAATTTGCCGAGAATCCCCAATGAATTGCATGCTAAATATCCGCGCTAACACGTGACCTTTTCAACAACCAGAATCAACAGAGCATAACACCATTCATAAACGAATGGCAAGTGATGTTTTGAATGTGAGTCCGACCAATTTTAAACTGAAACTTACCCCTCAGATGGTTTGTGACTAATGTTGGCATTGCCAACCCGGCGGTCCCGAATGGTTTACTCGAGCGCCATGAAACTACTGTAGAAACAGGAGAACCTGTCCCAATTAGTATTTTCCAATTGAATTTTAGGGATCTCTGTTGTTTCTTGGGAAGAGTTTCAAAAGTGCATTTCAGATATGTTGGAATAAATTTGCTTACATGTTTTCTTTGTTCACTTTTGAACAAACAATAATTTTTGTCTCCATCAATTGAAACCTAATTATTGAAGACTATTGTCACATTAAACGAAACCTAATGATAAAAAACGGAGAGCAATTTTGTTGGGGTGAAGAAAACGCCGTCTGTTGTTTAGCAATATCCCTCTTCAGGAGCTCTGCTGTTGTAAAGTGGCGGCGGAATTAATGTACTCATACATGTAAAAATTGCGACTGTTCAGATTTTAGCAAAAACTCTATGCTGCAGAAATTAAAGATCCTCTAAAATAAACGAGGTCAAAATCTGGCAGCTCCAGAAAACTCTTTTGAAATCTGGCGTTTTAATTTCTACCGCCTGCACAAGAGTAAATACAAAGAAAAAAAGTTTCGGAGGCAACAGATGAATGGGAAAAACACATGTGTACCTACATGAGTACCTACTTTAATTCCGCCGCTATAATATACCTATCTTTTCCTTCTTTCGTTTTCCCTTTCCTGTTACCTTTCCCTCTATACGTCCTCTTCTTTATTTGTCTTCATTCTATTTCCCACACCACATATTTCGCCACACATTTCCTTTTCCGTCTGTTTCCATTCCCCTTTTTTACTCCTCACTTTCAGGAGAAGTAAAAGGTCAGGAGTGAGGAAAGAAGACCGATTCGGGTTTCAGAAAAATTCTGCCTTTGTACTAGTGCAACTGTTACATCTCACGAACAAACGGTGGGAACACAACAAACGGTGATCAAGTGTACACAAAAACACGCGTTGAAACCAATGATTGAAGGAGTTCTTGATGGGCTATTGCGGAGATCATCTGGTGATGTCTTCCGAGAGTTCGTGTGACTCCTGCGTCACCAAATCAAGGCCGAGTGAAGTGGCCTGGAGTCTCAACAAAGGGTAAACGGCTTCTTCGAAGGGTCCGCAATCCTCACAGATATTTAACGCTGAAGAATAAAGTTCACTTAGCTTAGGATATAGCTCCGCTACACGGAGTCGCCTTTTCCGCCTTGACGACCAATGACTGGAGATACATATTGTGATATCTTGACTTTGTGAATTGTGATCATGACCAAGAGGCTGAGAAAAGAAAGATACGGGACAAATCCCGATCACTCGCTTGTAAAAGATTTATTCTTTTCTCTTTCCACAATGTGGATTTTTCTCCTGAAGAATTTTCCTCAATTGTCAGCAAAATCTTTCTCAATGAAAACTCCCCTCTTCCTTGGCGGAAAGTTATTTCCCTTGCAAGTAACTTTCTCCCTTCCTTCCCATGTCAATGTACAATGACATTTTATCTTTCCGGTATTCAATTCCCCTTCAAAACAATTCCCTTTCCAATTTTATCCATATTACCATCGGAGCATGACACTCTTTCATTTTTCATCTGTCCTGCTGTATCTCTTCGCGGTTAACATTTTCTCTCAGTATACCACTCCCACTGTTTACTTCTTTTCACACACCAAAGAAATTCAATCTCTTTTCACTCACAAATGAGATTCAATCTCTTTTTCACTCACGAATGGAATTCAATCTCTTTTCACTCACAAATGAGATTCAATCTCTTTTTCACCACAAATGGAATTCCATCTCTTTTTATCTGTTTTGGCTGCCTTCCAGATGTGTGCTCACGTTTCTCAAATCAACACGAATCAATTCACTCTTCACTCAATTCAATTTATGTTGAGTAATTTTTCACACTCTCTCCGCCCTTTTGCATGTTGTACGAGTATCACTCAAAAACCCAAAATCACCAATATGTTAATTTCTACTTACCCTCGTTATCTAGTATACGAGGCACAACTTCGACAACTGCAACCCATCGGATAACACAAATGTTGATGAGTGATAAACAGAGTTGAGTTGATGAGTAGTAAACAGATCACATTGATGAGTTGACGAGACACAATTACAGTAATTATAACATGACACAGATGATGAGGTGTGAAGCGCTGCGCAGCAACGTGCCGCCAGCCACCAGCAAGGCAGAATCGGAAAAGAACGCTCACAGCTGTTCGCTCCGTGAACGCGTATTTTTCACCTGGATTCATGACCTTGAGCAAGCAGCGTTGAAAACGGGACTGCCCCACTTTCACGCCCGCTTGGCGTCTTGTTCTTTATATTTTGCTTTTCCATTAAACTTGCATTGCACAAATGACTTTTGGTTTGCTTTTCTTCCGTCAAAAATGACAATTTTACTCTCGCATGTGATTGCGGACAACACGGCATCCACAGGATGCCGCAAAAGGGTAGAATACCCTTGCAATTTCTTTCCCAATTCCTCCGTTTATTCCCTCTTTTTCTTTTCCCTCTGTTTCCCGTGCCTAACCTTATTTCTCGGAATCGGGACATTTCGGAAAATATCATCGTGGAAAAAACTCTAGACACAATTCAAGGAAGTCAGAAAGATGCCGTGCTTTCAATCTTTTTATCATGTGAGGTAAAACAATAAAAAAAATTATTAAAAGACTCTAGACACAATTCAAGAAATTAAAATTCATGATTTTTTACCAATCATGAGAAATGAAGATGCCCTGCTTTAAATCTTTTTATTATGTGAGGTTGAGGGAACTATATACCGGCTATGGCCTGATTAAAATTTAGTATGCCAGGTGGAAAATCCAAGATATTGTGCGAGTTTTGCGAGTTTTGCCAGGTTCCAGGCGAAAAATCCATGCTTTCGCTGGTTTCCTTAACGTGAGTTGAAAGGACGTGTCGCGGCTTTTCTGCCGTTATTGTGGCTCACTTATCATCGAACAGATTTTTATTTTTACCCGATCGACTCTGTCACTTGAGATTTTCTTTGATTTTTTCGAAAATTGGGAAAGAAACATTTGGCGAGTTGAAATAATTCTAATTCATCAATCCAATGATCGCCAATCAACCTGTGATAACTGGCTCCACTATTGAGCACGCTGCTGAATAATCCAAAAACGTCCGACACCGAAACTGGTGGGAAAACCATACGCCATTTACCACAGACACCGCAACCATCCGGGGGAAGTAGGAATCGACCAAGCACGTAGTTTTTCAATGAGGAGTAAACCCTACACCTGGCAAAGGATCACACGGAACTGTCCAATGGGCAATTTGTTCTGAAGAGATCCGAGCCGACCAGGTGGTCTGCGTTTCGTGGTCGGGTCTTCCAAATCCTTCTGCACTAGCAGTCCCTCTATCACTCCGTGGACTATATAAGTTGTTCAGTAAGTAGGATTTAAGGAGGGAAGATCAGGTACTGGTTCGAATCTTAAGACGAAAATGTAGAATAACTTTTTAAATGGGTTCATTTGAAGAAACCTCAGAACAGGACTTTTCCGGTTGTCATTGCAATGCTGCAACCGAGCTCACACCACGCTATGCGCGGAAACCTTTGGTTCCTGTAACCACTTTCCACGACCTTGAGAAAGTTGGTCTTCAGTGACAATGTTTCTGTTTTTCAAGAGTTCATGCGTTTTCATCGTGTATCAGCAAACCGCAAAATAAAGCCTTTCTGAGTAGTGAATACATGGCATTTTTCCCAGTCTTGGACTCAGGAATTTGATTTTGTACTTGTAAAAATCAAACAACCAGCCTTACAAAACGTTGAGGACTCTCTGAGAGGGAGCAACACACATATGGATGAAACCAAGAGCGTCAGTCTGAGCGCCGCAGCCAGCCACTTCCACGCCCAGCGCTTCTGAGCAGCACTTCAGCCCCCGACTCAGATTTCCAATTTGATTTGTTCTGAAATCTATAGAGCGAAAATCCACAAGGATTGTCTCCTTATCAGTTTATCACGTATGAAACTGCCTGCGCCTGACACAATATTAAGAAAATCGCAACTGGAAACAGTAACAGTTTTCCAGACAGACCCTTCTAGAATATCCAACTTATTCTGTCCAAGAAAACGCCTTAAACGAGGTCCATGGCCGAAGGGTCGGATCATGCTGCATAAATCCACTCGCCCCCGTTGAAGCATATAACCGATTAAATGTTCATCGCGCCAGCGTAACTTTTACGACCTTCCAAAAGCAATTATTCCAGCTCGAATGTCAGAAAGTCGCGGGGAATCAAAATCCAGAGCAGACAGACACGTGTGCTGTTATCGGATTGCGCATAGAAGCTTAACGTGGAACTGCGAGGTGGCAATGGCGGAACAAGAGTGGATTATCAGATAGCGTCGATGCGGCAAGTGCGATTATATATGCTCTGCACATGTGTGCTGAGATGTGGGATAGTGGATGGAGACGAAGCGCAAGTAGTATATCCATCGATATACAGGAAGCAGCAAGGAAGCAGCAAGTTCATTCACCAAAGGATTTTTCAAACTGATGAACTAATCAGTGTTTGTAAGACTAGAGCAAGATCGGCGACACGAGATAATGGAATTTGTAGGAGACGAGAGGGCGTTCCTTCGCCGAGTAGTCGCTCCCACTTTTAAATCCGTCAAGATAAAAAGCGACGACGTGATTGCTGTTTTCAAAGTTAAACCCGTTTTGAAATTCCTGCGCCCCATCTACAGCGGTATGGCCATCTTGGACTTGGCAAAAATCACAGTCTACGAGTTCGTCTATCGTTGCCTGAAGGCAAAGTATGGAAATGACGGTGTCACCCTCTGCATGACGGACACGGACAGTTTACTCATCGAGTTCAAAACAAAAGATGTTTAAGAGGACATGCTCGAGGACTTGGAGAGATTCGACACGAGTGATTATCCAACAGGCCACTTCCTTCATTCGGACGCGAACAAAAAGACTCCTGGCAAGATGAAGGACGAAACCAATGGTCAAGCGATACGGGAATTCACTGGTCTTCGGCCCAAGCTTTACAGTATCCTGTTCCTGGACGCTACAACAAGCAAAAATGTCTGCAAAGGTTCAGGCAAAGCTGCTGTGGAAAAGGATCTCGAACACGAAGACTACAATCAATCACTTTTCGGCCAAGAGAATAAGCGTCTGGACATGGTTTTATTGCAGAGCCGAGACCATTGCATCAGAACAATAAAGTGCAGAAAAATTGCACTTTCCCCGGCAGATGACAAACGATTCGTCCTCAACGACGGAATCCACACCCTTCCGTATGGACACAAGGACATTCCGCGTTTAATAGTGCAGGATTCCTCTTATAAACCTGAAGAAATTACACACGATGATGAAAATGCTGGAAATCCACCTTGTTGTAGTAAAAACCTCCGTTTCCTCCGAACAGCGATCCTTCTCTTTGCTGACGCAACACTCTTTTGTGACGTCCAAGCTTGCGCTTCTGGCAACTTGTCAATGGAACAACACCGTTCAATATATTTTTAGATATTTCACAAACGGAATAAAGTTGAGAAGGCTTTGCTTTGCGAATTAGATCCCGTCTGAATGCAGCCAATGATGACGATCTGCCTACGCCTGCTCTAGCTCCAGCTCGTGGCTGCAGGAGCAGTCTGTTTCTGGCGATTCTCGAATGCATACTGACAAAAAGTATTACATGTGGTAGATGTTTATATCCTCCATGCTGGAACGTTTGAAATATGATGCTGGCATATCTCTAAACTGGAAATATCCGGATTTGGGAAAAGATGTTTTGGTACGTATGTATAGGATGCAGGCAGATGGGTCGCTTGGTAAGACGTTCGTTCTAACTCTACACTTTTCATCAGTCTCTTCTTTAAGATCCAGCAGAAGGTAGCCGTAACGTCTGGAACAAGCATCTCTCTATGCTTCCTCCACCAATCGGCTTGCAGAACTGCATCTTTCGGATGGAAACATTTGTCTAATGGGAAATTTGGCTCATATCTCTCGGGTTTATAAAATAAATGAGGTAGCTGCAATTGAGACTAATTGCTCAGAACACTGGCTGGCGTTGAATCATGTTCTGGACCACTAAAACAATGCTAAGATTCTTGTGATGGCTCGATATTGTAAAAAGATCTTCAACATATCTCTCGTTTTCTTTGGACTGAACGCACCACACGAAGACATCAGGTCATCCGAAACCAGCAGGTTCCTTTCTGCGGCATAAAAGTAGAGGTTGAAAT
>JASGXE010020772.1:0-38859 GCA_030068105.1 Sinentomon sp. SZTP_YWyxl
AAAAAAATTACGGTGATTCGTGTTGCAGCTTTTGTTATGACAGGGGTAAAAACAAGTAAGCGCCTGCGAAAAATAAACGGTATGCAACAAGAGAAATTTGCGGTGATGCGTGTTGCAGCTTTTGTTATGACAGGGGTAAAAACAAGTAAGCGCCTGCGAAAAATAAACGGTATGCAACAAGAGAAATTTGCGGAGATGCGTGTTGCAGCTTTTGTTATGACAGGGGTAAAAACAAGTAAGCGCCTGCGAAAGATAAACGGTATGCAAAAAGAAAAATTTGCGGAGATGCGTGTTGCAGCTTTTGTCATGACAGGGGTAAAAACACGTAAGCGCCTGCGAAAGATAAACGGTATGCAACAAGAGAAATTTGCGGTGATGCGTGTTGCAGCTTTTGTTATGACAGGGGTAAAAACAAGTAAGCGCCTGCGAAAAATAAGCGGTATGCAACAAGACAAATTTGCGGAGATGCGTGTTGCAGCTTTTGTTATGACAGGGGTAAAAACAAGTAAGCGCCTGCGAAAAATAAACGGTAGAAAAAAGGTTACTTTGAAGGGTTTCAAGTGCATAAATGCCTTATCGTAAAATTCACGTCGAGGGTTAAGGAATAGGGATGATAGAGTGGAAAAAAGCAAAGACTTCTTAAATTACCTTCCATCTATGCAACAAGAGAAATTTGCGATGATGCGTGTTGCAGCTTTTGTTATGACAGAGGTAAAAACAAGTAACCGCCTGCGAAAGATAAACGGTATGCAACAAGAGAAATTTGAGGTGATGCGTGTTGCAGCTTTTGTTATGACAGGGGTAAAAACAAGTAAGCGCCTGCGAAAAATAAACTGTATGCAACAAGGGAAATTTGCGGTGATGCGTGTTGCAGCTTTTGTTGTGACTGGGGTAAAAACAAGTACCGAAGCCCCTGCAAAAAACAAGTGGTGTGCAAAAAAAGAAATTGCAGCTTTTGTTGTGACTGGCGTAAAAACAAGTAAGCCCAAACATAAATGGTATGCAAAGCGATGAATTTGCGCAGGTGCGTGTTGCAGCTTTGGTTGTGACTGGAAACCCCTGCAAAAAACAAATGGTATCAAAAAGAGAAATTTGCGGTAATGCGTGTTGCAGCTTTTGGAATGAACGGGTTAAAACGAGAAAGCTCCTGCCAAAAATAAACGGTAAGCAACAATGGGATGATGGATATGACTTATCCAAAATGCTTGCAATGTTCGAAGTCAACCAATCTGTCGGCTTCCCCCTGAAAACATCCAGAGATAAAGAAAAAACTTCAGCAGATCTCCACGGCCGCAATGCAGCTGTCAAATAAGTAGAGAACCATGGCGCCGATGACGCCACTTTCCAATGTGTCTCCATGTATCATCAAAATGTTATTTTTTATTCCTTTTCAGCAAGTTTCCTTGGATCTCATCGAATCAACGCCCCTCCCAGACTCGAGCTCTGGCTGGGCAAGGTTCGACGCCACCGAAAAGGTTCGCAAGTTGTTATCGGGTGACGGTGGTGCCAGCGGGGGTGGGGCGAACAGACACCACGACCACAACCGAACCAAATCGAAACTGAAGCGAATGGTGTTGCGTGTGCTGGTTGACTGTGCGGGGTGCGGGCCCCTGGCAAAACCCTCAGTCAGTTTCGGGTCGGACAGCAAGGCGAGGGCCTTCCTGGTGGTCCGAACGGAACCCAGTAAGTCAAGGCGGGTGCGCAGGCATGTGGTCGAGTGCACCGAGCGGACAAAACAGTGCTGCAGGCAAAGGTTCTACGTCAGCTTCAAGCAGCTCGGTTGGGACAACTGGATCATAGCGCCACGCGGATACTACGCGAACTACTGCCGAGGCGGGTGCGGCGGCATCCACCGAACTCCCGATACATTCCTCAACTATTACACTCACGTTATGGAAGAGTATCGGAAGACGGAGAAGTTTGCCAGCTTGCAGCCGTGCTGTTCACCCATCCGATTCTCGTCAATGACCTTAATCTATTTCGACCCCGATTACAATATCATCAAGCGGGACCTGCCAAGGATG
Organism: Sinentomon sp. SZTP_YWyxl; assembly: GCA_030068105.1. Lineage (NCBI taxonomy): Eukaryota > Metazoa > Arthropoda > Protura > Sinentomata > Sinentomidae > Sinentomon > Sinentomon sp. SZTP_YWyxl. The sequence goes on from JASGXE010020772.1 coordinate 2,025, forward strand.
GTAGTGGACGAATGCGGTTGCCCCTGACCTGATATCCAGCTGTTCTTGACCTCATTTTTCGGTCTGATTTATCTCGCTCGAGATTCACTGTGATACAAAGTGTGCAATTAATTGTGTATGATACGTCGTGTGGTGACACCCTGTACCTAAGCTGGTTGTCTGAACTGAAGCGTGGCCGAAAAAAGGGAAGCGGCTAGACAGCCTAAATTCATGGACGGTACCGTCTTACTTTTCGATTTTTTCAAATTCCTAAATCGGCACGTGATTGGTTAGAATGGGTAGGGTTCGGTTTGGAAAGGACAGGATAGGTTGGGAATGATGAGTTAGGAACAGGTTAGGTTTGGTCAGGTTGTGGTTAAGTTAGTTTAAATGAAATAAATGGTGAATGTGACGACGTATGACTTTAGGCAGTCAAACCGCTGGTGAAAAAAGTTCTTTTCAAACCAACGCTGGTAAGGAGTGGGTGAAGAAAAACGAAAGAGAGTCAAGAAAAAGAAGCCTGTGTGCCTTTGAATGCTGTCAATCAACTGTTTGATTGGCTGCTGCGTCTCACCGAAACAATGAGTGTCCACCAATGAAATCACTGCAATCCCTCTGTTTCGACACCATTTTGCTTGTTTGCAAAAATCCAAAGCGAGACGGAGCCGTTCCAGACAACCAGGTATTCCACAGCCATGGTTTGATCGAAACCTCTCAATCCGTCAAATGTTGCTGTGTGAGTTTAGTTTTTACTCAGGTGCCGAATTCTCTATTTGTCTGTCGTTTTGTTGTTATTTTCTATGTGTACATACTTCATCAAAGTCAAGATTGTCATTCCAAATGTTAAATTGCCGAGAGTCGAGCGTTATCGATAAGAAAATCATGCAACAGAATTCCTGAATCATTGAAATGATGTATTTTGGTGTTAAATCCCGAAACGTCGAGTGTTTATCCAGCATGTTGACACTCTTGAATTGTTGAAATCACGTTTCTGGAAATTCAAGTTTCATTGTCGAGCAACACGCAATGAAATTCCTGAATCATTGAAATCATGTTTCTGGAAATCGAATGTCATTGTCGAGCAACCATGCAATCAAATTCCTGAATCATTGCGAGAATGTATTCTGCAAAATCGAGTTTAATTGCCGAGCAATCATGTAATCAAATTTCTGAATCATTGAAATCGTGTATTCTGGAAAATCGAGTGGCCGAATTACTTTTCGCATGACGCATATGTTACGAAAAAATTAAGATTGTTGACATTTTAGCAAAACTCTATGCTGCAGAAATTAAAGATTATGTTTATAACCGATAGAAAAATCTGTCACCTCGAGAAAGCTCCGTTGCAATCTGGCACTTTAATTTCTAACGCCTGCATTAGCAGGATTTGGTGCTGGTATAACCACCGTAGAATGAAACAAGGGCAAAAAACTTACAATGTTTTTTTTGTACCGGCGGTTACCAGCACCACCATAGCCTGTCCATAACAATGCCCTCCGAAAGGTTCCGAACAATTTTGCCAGCACTAGAGTACCCAAAATGAAAGAAAAAAGTTTCGGTGGCAACAATTATTATAAATGGGAAAAGCAGAAAAACCTGTTTGGGTACATTAATTCCGTCACTATACCATGACCTCTATGAATCAATTACCTAAATCCTCCGATGCAGAAATCCTCCGTTGGATTCATATCCTCGGATGGACGATGTTGTTTGGACACTTCGAGCACCACAAGCGGTTCATTTGCAACGGGTGTGTCTTCTGATGCGAGACTGAGCGAATGTGGTTTCCATTAAATACTGCTGCAGTGATTTCATGCCTGTTTTCATTGGCTTATCTGTTGTTGTTGTTGTTTTCGTAATCGGAAATGTGACGGCGGCTGACAATACCAAAAAAAGTTTCAATTTATTTTTGAAAATTTCGATTGACACCGTCATTGGCGCAGTCTTGCTTTTGTTGACGTACCGTCAGTTCCCTGTCGAAATAAAAAAAAAATCATTTGTACTCAGAAGCAACTTTTCTCAATTCAAATCAAACGATTTTAACAATTGTTAATTAAAATAAGACTAGACTAGATGTCGAATGAATTTAAATTAAATTTTGAAAATGTTACTGTTTCAATTAATAATTGATCTGAAAACAATTACAAACTTCCAATAAACTTTATTGCTGTCGCTTCTTTACGAAAATTTAAAACAATCTGTCAACTGAATTTAGCACGATGCAGCAATCTGATTTCTCTTGTCCGGTGTGTCAAGGAGGCTGTGAGTCCTGAACAGATTCGTATTTTTTATGCTGGGGGATGTGGGCTTTCCGATGGTATGGATCTGGGCCTGGGCGCATTTCAGTGTTTCTGAGGATCTGAGGACGGCAAGATTAAACTGAGGTCGTGATTGCATCAAAGGAATCAAGAGCGACTGCAAGATTGAATTTGCTGATTGAATTGTCCGAGTGATACTTCTGCAAAGAGTTTTCACAAGGAAAAAGCCCAGAATTTCGTCGGCGCCGTGGAAGGGGTCCGGTGACAGGAATACGTGAGAACGGACTGAGGCAGAGTTGGACTGAGGTCGAATTTTTAAATATTTGGAGGCGGATATATTAGTTTCGGACAGGTACAACCTCCCTGCCTCCATGCCAAAACACCCTCCAAAACTCTGCCTCAGTCCATTTCTACCTCCGTCTACTTCTGCCTTAGTCCACTTCTACCTCAGTCCACTTCTGCCTCAGTCCACTTCTACCTCAGTCCACTTCTGCCTAAATGCACTTCTACCTCAGACCACTTCTGCCTCAGTCCACTTCTACCTCAGTCCACTTCCACCTCCGCCCACTTCCACCTGCGCCCACTTCCACCTCCGCCCACTTCTGCCTCACTCCACTTCTACCTCATTCCACTTCGGGTGTGACTAAAACGCTGAACCTGCTTGTCCTGCTTGTCTTGCTTGTCCTGCTGGAAACCTGCTAGTCCTGCTGGTAATGGTTAAATATGTTAGATTATAGTTAGATTAGGTTATCCTAACCTAAACTAACCTCACCTAACCCTGACCTAACCCCAACCTGGCCATTACCAGCAGGACAAGCAAGACAAGCAGGACAAGCAGGTTCAGCGTTTTAGTCATTTCCTTCCACTTCTTCCTCAGTCCACTTCTGACTCAGTCCACTTCTGCCTCAGTCCACTTCTGCCTCAGTCCACTTCTGCCTCAGTCCACTTCTGCCTCAGACCACTTCTGCCTCAGTCGCCGCCTGCCTCATTCCACTTCTGCCTCAGACCACTTCTACCTCAGTCCATTTCCACCTGCGCCCACTTCTGCCTCAGTCCACGTCTGCCTCAGTCCACCTCTGCCCCAGTCCGTTCCATGCATCCTGGTCTCCAGATCCTACGGAAGGGTTGCCGTAATTTGAAAAAGAAAGCGCGGCGCTAAGGAATCCTTTCGTCATCTAATGTGAAAATCTCGGCCTGTTTCGATGATATATCGGGCGACTAGAGCGAACTATTCCTCCTTGGTCCATTTGGCACTGGGAGTATTCCTCATTTTGGCGGTCAGTTCCTTCAGACTAATTCAAACAGGACACGACAATCCAAGGATTAGACCAAAAGCAGCGTAAAATCATCGGGTTGGACATTTGAAACTGGGTGCCCTGGATATCCTGGAATTTTCGGAGATTCCTCATCTCGGTATCATTCAGAGACAAGTTTTCACATGTTATAGGTTTGGGTGCACAAGGTAAAAACAAAATACCGCAGATAGGTAAACGAACAGCAGCAGAATTGTAATTCAAATTGCAGAAAATATTTTAGTTCGTGCTATAATTTACTTGCAAAAATAATTCAGAATGGAGGATTGGCCTTGCATCGCAACTTGCGGAAGTGACAAGCAGATTTGAGCAGAAGATATCGCTATTTTTAGAGATTCGTCCCTGCAGAATCTGGATATCTCAGTGGCTGGACAAACACCATCGGAGGGAGAGAGTTCCACTTCGGAACTTGTGCAGGTAATTGTAGTCTTGATGCGAGTAAATGAAGTAAGCTGAGATATCTGAGCAAATTTGAAATTCCCCCACCCTCCCAATTTTCCAGGGATCAGGAAGAGGCACGTTATTTTGTTATCTCCATCCTTGCTCGAAGGGAGTCCCACCCTAGGGAAGCGAGCACCAAGGTCAATTGTCTTTCGTCACCGGAAAATGCTTGTAACCCTTCAAGCACGGGAAAAGGAATTCCCAATTGCGCAAGCCCTGAAAAAAGCATTCAATATCTTGCACCCTGTCACCGAACGCTTTCTAATGCATTCATGCACTCTTAACAATTGCGGTGTCCCTCCAGCAGGCGGCATACTTCCAAAAAAAGAAAAACGGATCAAGCTCATATCAGACAGGGACAACAAGGCGGAAAAGGAAAAAATAAATAATTCCCAAGAAGAAGAATAAGAAAATGGATTAAGTTTTTGGCCATCCAAGATCATACGGAAAAAAATATTCTCGAGCTCAGACGAAAAAAAGACATCCCGATAAAATAAATACGCCCCTATTATAATAGACCTCTATCGGTTCTGTGGTGGGGCAGTGGTTGCGGCAAGGCACAGGGCGCTCAGAATATATCGCCCGACTCGATAGATGAATGTAGAGTAGCAATAGTGAATAGAATCGAAGAGTAGCAATAGTGCTCTATCGGTTGAAAATCGTGTGTTCGTTTGAGCTGAGCTCAGTAGTGCTGTTTAAAAGCTATAATGAAAGTGGAGTTACGTGACCTTGTTGCGAAGCCAATAAATTGGTCTGTTTTGTCATACGATTACCGGTTTTTGCGTTTACGCAAGGGCAACGTGGCCCTCTTTGCCGAGTCACCGGCCGCATGGCTGTCAACTCAGGATGGCAATGATAATGATGATGAATGTAAACCTCTTGAGAAATAGGCAAATGATTTTGTCACCAATTTAGGCCGGAGAGATCTCTGTTGCTTGTTTCAAAACCACCGGAGATAGTTGAGGATATTATCGATCGTGGATATCCGCAACTTTCACCGGTGGTTTAAAAAAAAGCATCGGAGATCTCTACGGCCTTATTAGAGAGACACATCAAAGACCGGTGATGATATCAGGGGTGCATTAACATGGAGATAACATTGGTACCCCAGGAGAGGGAGACACAGTTTTACACGTACTTCTGGATCCTACCAGAAATGATGAGTTACATACTTGCAGGGGATTTGCCAGATCCATTGGAGGGTGTATACCCCCAGACATTTTAACATGCGTCTCACAAAGCTTCACAATGCAATATAAGCACCTCTGATATCGATGAACTCCCTCAAAATCTAGAGTGTCGCAGAATTACTCGCAAGGCCAAAGACGTGAGTACGGGGAAGTTGGCGGCAAGATTGAGTTTTTGTTTTCCGAAAGAGAGAGAGAGAGAGAGAGAGAGAGAGAGAGAGATGTGAGAGAGAGAGAGAGAGAGAGAGAGAGAGAGAGAGAGAGAGAGAGAGAGATAGAGAGAGAGAGAGAGAGAGAGAGAGAGGGAGGAGACGAGAGAGACGGAGGAGAGAGAGGATGAGGTGAGAGAGAGGAGAGAGAGAGAGGGGGGAGGAGAGAGAAGGGGGAGGTAGAGAGGGGGATGGAGGGGGAGGGAGGGGAGGGAGGGGGAGGGAGGGGGAGGGATGGAGATGAGAGACCGACAGAGAGGGAGGCAGAAGTCTTGCTGCAAACACAGTCTCAGGAAGGACTTTTCCGACCAGTATGTGTCTGGAGCTTCTGGATGGTTGTGACCGCAGCGCCAAGACGGAAAGAAATGGAGCTAGATCTCCATTGAAATCAGATAAGAAGATTTTCGTTTTGAAGGAAACAGGAAGAAGATATCGGGCGCGGGTCTGACCCGGTCCGGCATGACCTACCCCGGCCTGCGGAGACTGCGGGCCCTGGACGCGAGCGGGTCTTCATTTTATTTGATTCCACAGATAGACAAGAAGAGGTTTTTCAGATTTTTTTCGATTTTTTGTCAAAATATGAGAAAAATTCCAGAATTGGAATCTTGAAGAGTATCCTCCATCCGCTATAAACATACAGGAGTATCGTGGCTTCCTTCCGTTCCCATTTTGCCCGACCTTCTCCGCATTGCATGCATGCGGAGACGCACGGGGGCAAGATGGAACTTCCAAACAAAACTTTGTTTCAACAAGGTGTGACACCTATACCTGAAAAAACGGCCCCCCCCCGATGTTTGTAATTCAGAATTTAAATGTCGGTGCTCTCATGATCGGACTTCATGGAACCCCTGACCGTCTGCGGCAAGAATATGGAAGGGTCACGAAGAAGTTGGGGTTGCGGGAAGGGGGTTGAGACGGACTGGATTCGATGGAACTATGCCAGATTTCAAGATGGAAAATGGATTCGCAGGATCTGCACCGGAATTCGGCATCCAACTCTCAAAAACGCGACAGTGGAAAATCCTTGTGCGTACAGGGTCACCAAAAAGAGCCGGTCCGCCACACGGAAAATAGATGCCCTGCGGCCTTTCTCGAATTAGACCCAGGGTTCTCGTGGAGCCCGTGTTGCGACGCCTGCGTTTGCCGTTGGCACTACACTCACAAGAAAATAACTAACAGTTGAGTGCTTACCCAATGGTAACGGACAAACGCAGAGAGTAAAGAAGCGAGAGGTTGAGAATTTTGAAACACCCAGTATAACGGCCACCAGCGCCAATCGCGCACGCCAGACCAGTAGCCATGAATTGTCCCAGCGTAGTGCACATGTCAAATTATATCATAATATATTATATTATTTAGGGCAATTCCTAGGCAGGCATAATATTCGATATACGTATATAAATAGAATGACGGAGACTTCTTGTACCATATAGCACAAGTCGTGACACGAGACGTTGGGATTTAATCCCTTGGACGTTTAAGGCAGAGCAAAAATTACACCAGGACGATTTGGGAGGGCGTCTTGACTGACATCTTTTGGCAAAACATTCACAGGAACCGACACTGATATACGAAGAAAAAATCTGGATCTCATTAAAACATTTTTGGCTAGTGGAAGCCATCAGTGGTGCAAAGCAAAAAAACGCTTGACAGAGTTGATTAGGACCACGTCAAAGTTAAAAAAAATTGAGAAAAAATGGCGATCGAGCAACGTCAAAACTTCCAAGACCATCTGCAAGACTCAATATTTTGCAAGACACAGATTTGCGAGAAACATTTTGCAAGATAATGATTTGTCTGCAAAACAAACTCTTTTTTCACAGGACAATCAGAGACTGGAATAGCCTTCCCGCAGACTCCCCATCAGTTGTTTCATGGTGAGTCGTTCCAGAAGACTGTCCATAAACAAGTGAGATTTGTTTGATTGTTCTCTGTGTTCTTCGCCAATAACCTTTTCAGGTTTTTTTACAAAATACCGTCCTCAATTCAAATCAACAATGATTCACTCGATTATGCATTGATTCTATTGATTCGCAACAAGACCTGCCGCTCACCAGGTTCTGTCGCGGTATATGAGAGGCGAAAATCACCAACATGCCTACAATATTCGTTACAATTTGGTGGAATTTAAGTCACGAAAAATTCATTGGCAGATTAGCACCAATTGTGAGTGTTTCCTTTCACGACTAGTTTGTCCTGAAGCAGCCCAATGAAGATGTGAAAATGCTTACGACAGGAAATGAGCCCCTTGGGGGGTTTTATCCCGTGGAATTTATCCGGCAATCACCAGGAGAGGTCCTTTCCCCGGGAATCTTCCGAGATGCACCTTCACTTCAGTTCAGAAATCCAATGCAAACGAGGGACAGTCAATAAGAACCGCCGTTACATAAAAAGCAAGGCGAATTCTATCAGCTTTTATTCGATTAGTGTTATATGTTTTGTTGATTTATATATTGAAAATTGTTCACTGTCTATAATTGTCAGACATGACCACCAACACATATAAATTAACAAACTTATCACTAATATTTCAGCCTCTTCGCAGCCCACAGGCGCAATCATCTAAGCTCTGTGTGATGCCTCGGCTGTTGGCTTTCGGAAGCACTGACCACCCCTCGTACGCTGCCCTGAGAGGGCCTTTCAAGGGTATAGAGGGTACTAGGGAGTGCATTTATCAAGATGAGAATTCGCCAAAAATCACTTGGAGACGGAACAGCGGAACAATATTAAATTGGATTAAAACATGTATTTTCAGCCATAGTTCCGAAACAGTTCATAAAGAGCGCAGTTCCGAGCGAACAAATGGAACCACTAATTTTGCCCACACATGGGCAAGAGCAGTAAGAAACAGAGCTGAGTTGGAACGGTTCGACAACAAAGAACAAGCGGAAGCCACTTTTGACCACCCCTCGTACACAGGCCTATTTCTTCAGACCATTGTTATCCCATTGCAGCTAATTTTGAGCCAGACTGCCAGCCAGTCTGGCATGCAAAAAATTAAACAATGTTTCAGGCTTCTGCACTCCGGATAGGACGAAGCTGAAATGGCAAAGGACGAACTGACCTCGGCAAGGAGCGACTTTTACGATTAGGCGTACTTATCAGTCCCAGACAGCAGACAACATTCACCAGCCAAAAAGGCAAAATAAAACGCAGAAGAAAACACTGGCTGCCTGATAGCGGAAACATTGTTGATCCGCTGTCTGGATTTATCCATTTGGCTTGAGTGCATGCTTGGTGCCCACTCATCCACCCCAAAATCCCTGGGGGTGGATGAGTGGGTTGACCACCCCTCATCCCAGGGACCTCGCCACCTAACCGCAGGCTCCTACAGCCAGGAGGTTTGGACAAATTTGGGTGGGGAAACCACGGAATCCCGGGGGATCTTCCAGCTGGCAGAATACAGTCGTTTGATTAGGGCGTGCCAACGTTCTGGGGGACATGATGACTTTTTTGTGGGGAAGGTTCATAACCTCAGAAAATATCACGAGTGGGTTAGGCGCACAATTGACAATGACACTGCGCTTGGCGAGTATTCAATCTTGTCCCTTTTTCAAACCGCATGTAAACGTTTTTGGAATCTGTTTCCTGGAATCTGTTGCCCTCCGAAAAATTGGATTTTCATGCCCAAATCAGTTTACGCGACCGATTGTACATCGAGGAACAAACATCGTTTTACGTCAACGCTGTTAAAGAATATCAGGAACAGTAAAATACTCGTAGATCTCGGGATGAGGAAGATGCACGAACAAAACAGGAAATATTAATTTACAAACGAGAGGGGCATGGTTCATGAAACTTTCCAGAAATAAACTTGTTTAGTCCTGGCTTTTTGCTTGCACCCCACAGCTAATTGAATGGTGATAAGTTTTGTTCAAGCAAAGCTCGAAAATTGGAAAATTGACCCATTCCCTGAAACATGAACACCTGGATCCACCCTGGATACTGGTTCCACCATGGATCGATCAGGTTTGGCTTGGACAGGGTTAAGCTGGGTTGATTCGGTTGAGATAGGTTGGTTAGTATAAGAAAAATGTCCAGGATGTGTTCAGGTGCTCAAGTTCAATATTTTATTATCCACCGGAAATTGCAGCTTTCACAACAGGGGACGATGTTCGCAAGTGTGCGCCCAACTAATCCAAAGCATGTGTAAAGCGCATTTTCCGGTTGTGCCGCTTGCAGCGCCTTTTGTTTGTGAGGGGCACGCTTTGAAACGCATTCTGAAACTGGGGACACCATTTCTCAAAAGTGCCCCTTACTTATTTAAAGCATATGCAACACGCATTTTTCCGTGTTGCACCGATTGCAGCGCCGTTTGTTTGTGAGGGGCACGCTTTGAAACACATTCTGAAACTGGGGACACCATTTCTCAAAAGTGCCCCTTACTTATTCAAAGCATATGCAACACGCATTTTTCCGTGTCGCACCGATTACAGCGCCGTTTGTTTGTGAGAGGCACGCTTTGAAACGCATTCTGAAACTGGGGACACCATTTCTCAAAAGTGCCCCTTACTTATTCAAAGCATATGCAACACGCATTTTTCCGTGCTGCACCGATTGCAGCGCCGTTTGTTTGTGAGGGGCACGCTTTGAAACACATTCTGAAACTGGGGACACCATTTCTCAAAAGTGCCCCTTACTTATTCAAAGCATATGCAACACGCATTTTTCCGTGCTGCACCGATTGCAGCGCCGTTTGTTTGTGAGGGGCACGCTTTGAAACACATTCTGAAACTGGGGACACCATTTCTCAAAAGTGCCCCTTACTTATTCAAAGCATATGCAACACGCATTTTTCCGTGTTGCACCGATTACAGCGCCGTTTGTTTGTGAGAGGCACGCTTTGAAACGCATTCTGAAACTGGGGACACCATTTCTCAAAAGTGCCCCTTACTTATTCAAAGCATATGCAACACGCATTTTTCCGTGTTGCACCGATTACAGCGCCGTTTGTTTGTGAGGGGCACGCTTTGAAACGCATTCTGAAACTGGGGAGGGACACCATTTCTCAAAAGTGCCCCTAACTAATTCAAAGCATATGCAACACGCATTTTTCCGTGTTGCACCGATTACAGCGCCGTTTGTTTGTGAGGGTCACGCTTTGAAACGCATTCTGAAACTGGGGACACCATTTCTCAAAAGTGCCCCTTACTTATTCAAAGCATATGCAACACGCATTTTTCCGTGTTGCACCGATTACAGTGCCGTATGTTTGTGAGGGGCACGCTTTGAAACGCATTCTGAAACTGGGGACACCATTTCTCAAAAGTGCCCCTTACTTATTCAAAGCATATGCAACACGCATTTTTCCGTACCGATTACAGCGCCGTTTGTTTGTGAGGGGCACGCTTTGAAACGCATTCTGAAACTGGGGACACCATTTCTCAAAAGTGCCCCTAACTAATTCAAAGGATATGCAACACGCATTTTTTCGTGTTTCACCATTGCAGCGCCGTTTGTTTGCCAGGGGAACGCTTTGGAACGCATCTAAAAGTTGGGAACAACGATTCTCAAGTGTGCCCCTAACTAATTCAAAGGATATGCAACACGCATTTTTCCGTGTTTCACCATTGCAGCGCCGTTTGTTTGTGAGGGTCACGCTTTGAAACGCATTCTGAAACTGGGGACACCATTTCTCAAAAGTGCCCCTTACTTATTCAAAGCATATGCAACACGCATTTTTCCGTGTTGCACCGATTACAGTGCCGTATGTTTGTGAGGGGCACGCTTTGAAACGCATTCTGAAACTGGGGACACCATTTCTCAAAAGTGCCCCTTACTTATTCAAAGCATATGCAACACGCATTTTTCCGTGTTGCACCGATTACAGCGCCGTTTGTTTGTGAGGGGCACGCTTTGAAACGCAATCTGAAACTGGGAACACCATTTCTCAAAAGTGCTCCTTACTTATTCAAAGCATATGCAACACGCATTTTTCCGTGTTGCACCGATTACAGAGCCGTTTGTTTGTGAGGGGCACGCTTTGAAACGCATTCTGAAACTGGGGACACCATTTCTCAAAAGTGCCCCTTCCTTATTCAAAGCATATATGCAACACGCATTTTTCCGTGTTGCACCGATTACAGCGCCGTTTGTTTGCGAGGGACACGCTTTGAAACGCATTCTGAAACTGGGGACACAATTTCTCAAAAGTGCCCCTTACTTTTTCAAAGCATATGCAAAACGCATTTTTCCGTGTTGCACCGATTACAGCGCCGTTTGTTTGTGAGGGGCACGCTTTGAAACGCATTCTGAAACTGGGGACACCATTTCTCAAAAGTGCCCCTAACTAATTCAAAGCACATGTAACACGCATTTTTCCGTGTTGCGCCGATTACAGCGCCGTTTGTTTGTGAGGGGCACGCTTTGAAACGCATTCTGAAACTGGGGACACCATTTCTCAAAAGTGCCCCTTACTTATTTAAAGCATATGCAACACGCATTTTTCCGTGTTGCACCGATTACAGCGCCGTTTGTTTGTGAGGGGCACGCTTTGAAACGCATTCTGAAACTGGGGACACCATTTCTCAAAAGTGCACCTTTCTTATTCAAAGCATATGCAACACGCATTTTTCCGTGTTGCGCCGATTACAGCGCCGTTTGTTTGTGAGGGGCACGCTTTGAAACGCAATCTGAAACTGGGGACACCATTTCTCAAAAGTGCCCCTTTCTTATTCAAAGCATATGCAACACGCATTTTTCCGTGTTGCGCCGATTACAGCGCCGTTTGTTTGTGAGGGGCACGCTTTGAAACGCAATCTGAAACTGGGGACACCATTTCTCAAAAGTGCCCCTTACTTATTCAAAGCATATGCAACACGCATTTTTCCGTGTTGCGCCGATTACAGCGCCGTTTGTTTGTGAGGGGCACGCTTTGAAACGCATTCTGAAACTGGGGACACCATTTCTCAAAAGTGCCCCTTACTTATTTAAAGCATATGCAACACGCATTTTTCCGTGTTGCACCGATTACAGCGCCGTTTGTTTGTGAGGGGCACGCTTTGAAACGCATTCTGAAACTGGGGACACCATTTCTCAAAAGTGCCCCTAACTAATTCAAAGCATATGCAACACGCATTTTTCCGTGTTGCACCGATTACAGCGCCGTTTGTTTGTGAGGGGCACGCTTTGAAACGCATTCTGAAACTGGTACACCATTTATCAAAAGTGCCCCTTACTTATTCAAAGCATATGCAACACGCATTTTTCCGTGTTGCACCGATTGCAGCGCCGTTTGTTTCTGAGGGGCACGCTTTGGAAAGCATTTTGAAACTGGGGACACCATTTCTCAAAAGTGCCCCTTCCAAATTCAAAGCATATGCAACACGCATTTTTGCGTGTTGCACGGATTGCAGCGCTGTTTGTTTGGGAGGAGCACGCTTGGAAGGAGCGAGTCAAGCCTGTATAGAAATATTGCAACCCCTGGAGATGCTGCCCTTTTTCAGTCGGACCTCAACCGTGTCTTTTTGTGGTGTGAAGCCTGGGGAATGCAAATTAATGCGGCAAAACTAAGGCTATCTCATTCACGAAATGCCTCATTAAGCCAGCCGGAAATGTCATTTATGAGATAAATGAAGAAGAGATTGAAAACGTTAAGTTATTCAAATATTTAGGCGTTCTAATCTCCTACGATCTTACCTGGAACGAGCACATCAATTTCACCTGCAATAAGGCTTTTAAAAACCCTCCGATTTGTCCTGAGAAACATGCGCTATTCCTCCAAGGAAGCGAAGATAAGAACTTATTCGTCCACTGTAGTGCCATCATTGGAGTATGCTAGCGCGGTCTGGGACCCTACATCTCAAGAAAGCATTTCAAAGTTGGAAATGGTGCAGAGAAGGGCTGCAAGAATAATTACTGGTTCTTTTGGCCGGAATATTAGCGTCTCAAAACTCCTAAAGGACCTTGGCCTCCCTATCCCTACTCTTGCAAGCAGACGACGTGACCACAGACTCAAGCTGTTTAGCGATATATTCACCCGCTCCTTAAATTTTTCCATGCCAGCAAAGTACGTTGTTAAGCCTATCCAACGCCGGACTGACAATGGTCTGGCCTTCAATGTTCCTTTTTGCAAAACAAACCGGTACCTTCATTCATTTTTCCCGAGAACAATTGGAGAATGGAACTCCCTTTCAGCAGCATCACTGCTCATTTCTCGTGCCCTTGCTTCACAGGCAGTCACACCACAAAACAATCCGTAGATGTTTTTTTCCTTCATTTGATACACATTGCCTTGTCCTTACCATATTGACCATTTTAATGTTGACTGTTGTCCTGCTAAAATAAATAAATAAAAAGCAAACCGCTTTTGAACAGCCTGGATGAAGTGCCGTCTCGGAACGCCCAATCTCATCTGACCAATGCGGATTTGGTCGCCACATGCGTCTGAATTTGGCCTGAGAAGATCAGTTGCACGAAGACAATGCTTAACTGCGGTTTGAAATGTGTTTTTTCTCGGTATTTTTCTTTTCTCTAATTTGATTTTTCCCGCCTAATAACACCACCTTTTTGATTGCATACCGACACAACCGGAAATTTTGAAAATTTGACAACAAACATCGTTTCGAAGCACGGTGGCCAAAACCGACGTGGCCATAAAGCCAACTTCACACACGTCACGTTGATCACTTTTTATCGTCAAACGTCCGGCACTTCCGAACAACACACGGAACTTATCAAAAGTCCTCGAACACAGGCGATATTTTAAAGTACTGGTTAACTCAGGGGCCATCTAATTTCAACAGGCCTTGGTGCAACTTCACGCCTTACACGAGTGTCATGATGTTTTGCGGCGCATACTGCCAATGATTCTGAATGGCCCCTGAGTTAATGATAAACTCCGATGTTCGAGGACTTTGATGAGGAGTGTATACAGGGGATAATTTTCTGGGTGGAGGCCCAGACTTGCTGGTGGCAGAATGGACCTTGGAGAAATGAGAAAGATGAATTGTACGGACGTGATATCAGATTTCGAAAATGTCCGTATAACAGACGGTCCTGCAGAATTCTCTTGACATCCGCTACTAATTTCAATTATGTGATGCCTTCTTGTGTTATTAACGTATTACCGTATTTTTCAAATCCCGATTGCGTTTTATGCTTACGAGTACACTGCAAGCACTGCACCGAATGAAAAGAGATGACAGCCAGGCTCCATTCTTGCCTTCAAACTGCAATGCCCTTGTCGGATGCAGTCAAGAGATATTTGAAAGTCCTGTCAATCGGAATAGTCCGACGTGCCGGAATTCATTTCACCGGCATGCGATTTAACCTCCGCCCCAAAGCTCGTTAGCATCGCAAAAACAATTCCCAATTCATCGGCCTCCAATGAAACCAGAATATTTTTTTTTTCATTTCAGGAACTTTCATAAAATTTGGCAGTGAGCTCATGAGCCAGGGTTGTTTTATGCGAAAACTTTCGCGAACATTTTTATTGCTCCCTGCCAGCCTCAAGGCCTCGTTCAGCACCCATCAGTACCCTGCGACCTGCTACCCTAAACGCAAGGCACCCCGCTAGGATTGATGTCGCAACAGGAAATGCATAAAAAACAACAGATAATTACATTGCGCCCTGGCTGATGAGGCCTCTGCGGCCCAAATAGCCTGAAACCATGCCTTTTTAAAACAAGTTTTTACTATTTAGGCGACATTAAGTAGGCCACAACTGCCATGAAAAAAAGTAATGGGTGACGCGATAGGGTCTAAAATCGAGACTAAAATAGGACCGATGTATGAAGTTTGCGGGCTGACCATGGTTCCAGTCATTATTGGGGTCAGAGTTCAGGAGTCAGATATGATGGCCGAAAATACATTTTCCATTTGTCGCTTTCAGAAACTGGACCAGCCTTGAGTCAAATCAGGTGTATCAGCGAGGGGGAAATTTTTGGTCCCGTGCGAATAATTAGCCGCAGGCTGGCGTTTGTGGGGGAAAAAACAGAGCCATGGTGATAACTTGTTCAGTTGAATGTCGGCAGGTATTCCGAACTGTTACCGTTTTTTCCCACAAACGCCAGCCTGCGGCTTATTGTTCGCACGACGGGACCAACGGCAACAGTTCGGAATACCTGCCGACATTGAACTGAACAAGTTATCACCATGGCTCTGTGATATACTTAAAGCTCACTAAACCAAACCTAACCTGACCTGACCTAACACAACCTATCCTAACACACCTTTCCAAGCCTATCCTATATCCTACCCACCTCGTTTTCATCTTCCTATCCCATTTGGGCTTCTTGAGCGTGTGTGAAAACTCGTCCAGTTCAGCTTTTTTCAGATGCCGGCAGGTATTCCGAACTGCAACCAAAAAAACTGGCCTTGACGCGCCCCAAAAGTGTATGGAGTTTTTTTTAATTGATGAGGTTCTGAACCAACTTGTGCGCCAGTGGAGTGGACTTGGGTGTTCGGAGGATGGTTAGGAAACAGAGGTCAAAAAAGGTGCCGGTTGATTCAAATGAAAACCCTTGGGTGGCCATTCTACGGGTACAGTGGTGACCGGAGCACTTCACTCATTCGTGCGAAAAATTGACGATTGCGAAATTTTCGCAAAAATTGAACGTTGCATAAATTGAAGTTCCTCTTTTTCAAAAAGATCAAAAACTGGCTCTTTCTTCAGAAACTGACACTGAAAATGTCTTGTTGCAATCTTGAGCTTTTTTTTCTCTGCATATTCATAAGTGCAAAAGAAAAAACATCAAATGCGTAACATGAAAACAGACGTCTTTATGGGTGGTGAAATTGTGCTGCCACGATGCATAAAAATGTGAAAATTCGACGGGAAAAGATTGCCCTCACCAATGGAAGTCAAAACTGAGGAAACGCAGAAAATGGGTGCTTCAATTTCGCTGCCACTGTGCATCAAAAATGTGTCAATTCGATCGGAAAAGATGGGCCGAAGTATGAAACCAGCAATGACATCAACTCACACGGATGATTTCAAAGCGAAGGTAAAAGCCGGACACCCAGTCCGGCCAATTGCGCTATCTCCCTGCGAGAATCGCCGCCAGGGTAATGCATTTAAATGCTGCATCAACTGCATTCTTGGCATTCACTTTATACCTTGCTATTTCTCCTTTTGTTTTGGCAATCGCTGAGGAATTTCTTTTCCGTTTCCCTTCTTCTGGTCCGCTGCCGTGCAGCAGCAGGGAGAATCCACTCCGGTTTCAGGAAACTGAAGATTCTGACCCACTGCGGCGCTGCTTCCTGCCCCAAGGGCGGAGGCAAGTCGAGTTGGACGCCGCGGGGACAGCGACCAAGAAACTTTGGGCCAATCAATGTGCCAATATTCTAAGGGTGAGGGCCAAAGGTCCGAGATTTTCGTAAATGGAGTGGAATGCGATTCAAACCCGATACCCAATCGACTTTTTGTTCAAGGTCCAAAATATGTCAGGGTCCCGAAAATCAGACAAAATTAGGGTTTGTGGTGCTTTTCTCAAGTTTTAATTTGGGGCAAGGATTCCCCAAAAATGAGAGAGCACCAATGGTGTAATGGGGGCCATACGGCCACATACGGAGTATGGTCCACGAAAAAAAAAATATCGGCAGTCAGTGTGGCCTCAAGAGAAAATTGCCCAATGCTTTTGCATTGGGCGTATGGGCTGGGCAATTTTATACCCATAGGGCATATGGGTAGAGTATGGTCTGGGCAAATTCTACCATTATACCGCTGGAGGGCACCATATTTGTGTAGCCCTCAGGTGAAGAGGGAGAACCCTCATTCGGTTCCCCTGAACATGCGTGCACGGACAATACCCACATTCTGGTTGTCTTTTGGGCGCCACTTTTATTCGATTTTTCGGGGGTGTGCTGTTTCCCAGTGCCCCATGGTTTGCGCCAGCTTCCTCCTGTCTCGGCAGGATTTGAGCCTTGTTCAGTCAGAAGCAGACCAGGAAAGCAGGCAGGCAGGCGATCTTCAAGAGCTCAGCAGTACACGTGTACCTCGATTATCGTTTAATGGCGCGAATGGGCCCCGTCCCGTCCCATCCGGTCGCAGCCGGCATTCGGCCGCAGTAGGCGATCGTCTTGCGGTTTGGACTTTTTGGATTTGGCACCGTTCTCAGAAAAGATAAGATGCATATTTTGATGAGATTCCTCAGGAATCGCTGGAGTTCATGATTCCTTGGAAAAGCGGACAATAGCCAAGTAAAAGGAGCATAGAGAGGGAGGGCAATTTTTGTCCTATGGTCCGATGCCGCCGGTTTGGATAATTTTACAAGCAATGCCAAAAGGCTTTTCACGCAAACCGGCTGACTTCCTAAGTGAACTGGAATAGGAAAGCTTTTTTTGTTTCCGAATCGATTCCGCTGCCGAAAGAAACAGTCCAAAAAACAGCAATCGGCGAGAAAAAATCCTCGAACAGCTTCAAAACAGAAATCAAAATTCAGGGACATCAATTAGGGAGGGCAGTGCGGGGCAAAGGTGCCCCTGCCAAGCAATGCCCCGAGCGGCTCGCTTGACCCTCCCTAAAAAGGTTCGTGCTTTTGGTTCGATATGGTGTGAAATTTGGTATCTCGAACACCAATACCGAAACCAAAATTGACCCTAAATTTTACAATATCTTCAGCTTCCTGGGACCCAACGCACCCCTCCCGGGCCCTCCCCCTCGACGCGAAACCAACGTTCCTCTAAACGAAACCACGTTGGCGAAACTATCGAGGTCCCGTCGTCGGAACATACCGGTTGGAAGTCGAGATGATGTGCGGAACCATCTCGCTCCCGTCCCCAGAAAAGATGGTCAAATTCGAGCGAAATAACGTGCGGACCAATCGCGGTGCCGCCCTCAGAATAGATTATCAGAAGTCAGAACCGTCGCGCTCCCGTTCGCGCCGTTCACAGAACATTGTTCGAAGTCGAGACAACCCAAGGAACCTTTACTTTCACGTCCGCAGAACAAACTGATCATTAGTCCAGAAACCTTGCTGAACCACTGCGCTCCCGTCCACAGCAAAGTCTGGTCGGAAGTCGAGAAAACGTGCGGAACCGTCGAGACAAAGTGAACAGGATTTTACAACAGCTGTCGTGTAGCTGAATGGGCCAGATCGGAAATTGAATGCGTCAGAGTCATTCGAATGGGCTGAGAAAAATTTTTGACCCAACCCACCTGGGTGTCGAGAAATCGGACTTTTAAATCTGGCTGTCAACTTCACATGCAGCAGCCTCGATGATTGGGCCAGTTTGACCTTCCAGTGAGATGATTGGGCCAACAAAAATTTTAGCAGAAACCCACGTAGGAGCAGAGATAGAGCCACACAAAATCTTCCCAACTTCACACGCGGGGGATAGGCCAAGTGTGAAATCAGCATTATCGGTGATTGGGCCAGAGTGGACAATGATTGCGCCAATTAGATCTTCCAATGGGCCGGCTGAAGGTGCAAAATTTTTGACCCAACCCCAGAGGATGGGACTTACGAGCTCTTTCAAAATATGTCACATGGCCGTCAATTTTAACAGTGATTTGGCCAATCACTGTTGGCTCTGCCCCAATCGTCAACTTCCAACTTTACACTTAGCCTGTCCCATGCGTTTGAAGTTGGCAGAAAGATTTGAATCGATGAGAATCAAAAGGTCATATGTCCACATTTTGGCCATTTTGTGTTTAGTGCGGAAAAATATTTGCCATGTGTGCATCCACAGTTTGCAATCAAAATGGCAGATATCCGACATTCGCAAACTGCTGAAATCGCTGAAATATTTAGTGTGAAATTCTGCTTTGGAATCAAAAGGTCATAAGTCCAAGGACATATGACCTTTTGATACCAAAAAACTGAATGTCAAACGGCTATGGTTTTTTAGCTCTCCTTGCCAGCCTCTATTTGGCCCGTCCTTGCTTGTTGCTTCATTGCAAACTCAAGATAACAAAAGCATGGCATCAAAGCCGGACTCTGCTCTCCAAAAAACAAGTACAGCATGCGTTAAAATGAACCTGTCTGTTGGAAATGCAATAATCATCAAATATGCGTTTTTACTCGCAACTTCTTCGTGATAAAGAGCAAGAGAAGCATCATATACGTTAGATTAGGGTTGGGTGAAATAAAATCTCTGAATCTGTAAATAGGGTTGACGCCCGTCCAGAAGGGATGCATTTTTGTCCGCAAAATAACTTGTGTGCAACAAATATTGGAACACTTTGTATATCTGAATTCAAATGGCAGATTTTTGGACAACCCTGCGTGTTGTTCAGCAATCTTCATTCTGAAAACCTGAGTGTATTTTTGGTAAACACAGATCTTTTCTTGCCTTTATGCAATAGTCTTTTCTAGACAAGATCGGAAGCATTGCTTGTGCCAACCGCATCCTGCACATACATCCTCAAAACCCTTTTCTTGGGACATACTGTATTATTCATTCTGGTCCTATTATGTCTTCTTCATTCTGGTCCTATTAAACAAAAAATGTCTCCTTTGGCTTGAAGGGGCAATTTTATTGGTACGATCATGGTCAGAAAGGCATTTCCATCCTAGAAATTGCGATTCTTTGCCTCTCTCTCGAATTTGGAATCAAAAGGTCATAAGTCCATGGGTTTCAACGGGCCATAACATGAACCCCTTTGGCACAATGACCTTCAAAATCCGCAAGTGAACTTCCCTTGATGTACCGAATAATGTCCCAAAACGAAATTTCAGGCAGATCAGGCGAACTGGGGTGAGATAGTTTTTTGCAGTTTTCTTAAAATTGTGATTTGTGGACATATGACCTTTTGATTCTCACTGATTCATTTGTTGTTTTGTTGGCCCAATCGCCCATTGGAAGGTCTGACTGGCCCAATGACAATCTCCGCAGGCCCATATTCATCAAGGCTGCTGCATGTGAATTTGGCAGCCAGATTTTAGGCATCGATGGCCCGCCAGAGGCATCCACTGTTGGGCCCCATCTGAATTGAGAAGCCGTGTTCTAAAGCCGTGTTCAGACGAGCAACTAGTTGCTCGCACTTTTGTGGCGGGCAACTAAAAGGCATCGTTTGAACACCAAATTGAACGCGTTAATTGGCGAAGCCACTAAATTGCGAGCAACTTTTTAAAGTTCAACGTGTTGAACTTTAACGCAGTCAAAATTAAACCAAGCAATGACTGCTGTGAATGCATCGTCGTTTTCTCGGGCATGGAACGGACTGAGAAAAAGCACAGGTCAAATCGAACCAGGGAGCAGTTGATGCAGCACTGCACTGCAGCAGCCCTCATTGAACAAGGTGACCGCAACCTCTTTGATTTGAATTTTATTTTATTTTATTAGGTACTTTTCGGGGGTGCTACCCTACATCGTACACACACAAGGATAAGAAAAAAAAAGAAAAACAATTACGTGAACGAATGATGGTCAAAACAAGTAAATCAATAACAAATATGAGCAGCAACCACGTGCAACATCATTAATCTCAGATACATGGCCTCCAATGGCGCCAATGGTGCAGCCAGTCGGCAACGAAGTGTGTCGACTGTCAAAAGAGAACACAATACGTGTCCAGGGAGCACATTCCATTCTTTAACAGCCCTCCCGAGAAAGGAAGTTTCCAACATCTTTTTTGAACAATAACGGGCGTACCTTGAGAGAATGATCATACCGAGCAAAAAAGGAAACTAAAGACAGGACAAAAACTCTCCCCATACTCCAGAGCTGCAAAGAATTTTATAGAAGCTCAAGACTCGCTGTTCGCTCCTTCTATCAGCGAGACACATCTTTTTTGATGATGGTAAAAAAGCAGGCGTCCATGACCTCAGCGGGATTCCATCATACCAAAGCACCCCTGTGCGGACACTCTCAAGCATGGATTTTTTTCGATCGCTGAGATTTTAGCAAACACTCAACTGTGCAGAAATAAAAGAGCAAAAAGAGAAAATAATTTGGGGGGCAATAGTTAAACGGGGCACAATAATGTATGTACAGGACATTGCGAAATGCTTTCACACATACAGGGGAAATGGGAGATGTCGATATCCATTTGCAAAAATAACCTTCACGCATATTGGCTTAGATGGGACAGTCAGCGAAGCAAGAATCAATGTGAGGAATTGAATCAATTGAATTGATTCAATTGAATCAATGCAATCATTGTCGTGCACGACAATGATTTTTGCTTCGTTGACTGTCCCATCTAAGCCAATATGTGTGAAGGTTATTTTGCAAATGGATATCATCATCTCCCATTCCCCCTGTATGTGTGAAAGCTTTTTTGCAACTTACTGTAAAGCTGCGGCGGAATTAATGTACTCATACATGTAAAAAATTGCGACCGTTAAGATAAAAACTGCTACCGTTAAGATAAATTGCGACCGTTAAGAAGCGCTTTGTTGACATCTGGCGCTTTAATTTCTATCGCTTTAATTTCTATAAGAATAAAAAGAAAGGGAAAAAAAGTTTCGGAGACAACAGTAAAATGGGAAAAACACATGTATGGGGTACGTAAGTTCCGCCGCCACTATACAAGCACAATGATCCCACATGCGAAAGCAAATGGGGCAGCCACACATACAATCCAATCAAAGAGGGCAACAATGCAACTTTGCAAAAACATAATTTTGCAATAGAAACAAAAGTTTCTCCCTTTTTAGGTAGCTTTGCACTTTTATTTCTCCTTGCATTTTATTTCTACGAGTACTTTTATTTCTGCTTGCATAGCGGAGGCAACAGATAAATGGAAAAACCACGTATGTGGAATCATTCATACTTTTGTGCCTGTTCGCGGTAAACATCAATCCTGTCACCACTGTCCCCAGCAGCAGAATTGACCTCAAATTCAGGGTTTACGAGACCCAAAGAAGTGAGCATATTAGCTGAGTTGGAGTTTTTGGGATGGTTGGGGGAAGCAAAAACAAACACCTACACAGAAATAAAATACTCTCTATTTCGGTTAAAATCAGCTGAAAAATAGACACGACACATAAAAACTGTGACAGAAAAATACAAGGGAAAACCGCATAAGTAAACAAAAAGTAAAAAATGCACCAGTTTTCATTCGGGATCTGATACAAGAAGCAGTGAACATCAATTACACAAAAAATGAAAACAAATTGTGATAAAAAAAAATGCAATTAAAAATGATAAAATGCCATAAAACCAAACATCTAAACTTGGATTGGGGTCGGTATCCAAAATTATGTTGGGAGCATGGCTTGTTGAATAGGCCATGGTTGGGAGTTTCCATAAGGAATCGGATTTTTTTAATTTTCCAAATATCGCTGGCCACTTTGAGGCGTTGTCCCTGAATGTTTGAAATAATTATCTGAGGCGAAAAGTGAAGGGGAAAAAGACGCACTTTCGACTTCCCCTTCGGCCCAAATTCCCTCACACCAGAAATTAGCTGAATGGATTGTGGGGAGCAAAGCCCTCTTATTTGGCGAAAAATGGCCATCTCTAATCCTGATTTGATTGTCTTCACTTTTATTTTCGGCACGTTATTTAATTGAACTTGAAAAAAAACGAAATTTTGACCACTTGCGCAAAAAAAGGAGCATGAAGTCCGATTTTGGATGTTCACCACCTGCCAAACAACATTTGATATATCGAAACGAAATTCTGGATTTTTTGCTCAAAGTTGACTCATGATGGAAAAGGGAATGTTTTCCAAACTTCAGGTTGAAAATTTGAAAATTTGTCTTCATCACTCCAATTCATTGGAATCCTTTTGCCAAATTTAATCCCGAAATAAACCCCTGTTCTACCTGGGCACCAGCGCAATATTACTGCAACTTGCCACAGCAAAACATCAATAAAACTCAAAAGTCAAAATGGTAATGTGTGAATGGAGAGATTTTGCAAGGAATCGGCAGCCACAAACCTCCCCTAAAATTTCAACCAGATCGAATGAAAAACAACAAATATGGCCCAAGAAGGGAAGGTTCATGAAGAGAATGGCAACGAAATGTCAACTTTTCAAACATCCTGGAAAAGTTACCCCGAATTTGGCTTTTTAGTCTTCCTCGACTGGTACTGGCACTCGATGCATGCCGCACCAAAATTCTTTGAACATTATACGAGTGCAACCCAGGTGCCATTTGCAATGAAATGCGCCTCAAAACATCACGACATACATGTGAGTCGTGAAATTGCATAAAGACTTCTTGAAAACAGATCAGATGGATCCCACATGCCGAAAGGAAAAAATGACCAAGCGGGCCATAAGGTCAACTCCAAGGGGCAGATACACGGGATATCCGACCCCTTCCTGGAAAGTTATTGTCTTGCCGAATTTTTATGGAGGAACCGCATTTTTATATCAAAATAGGCTCAAAATATCCGACTTCTGGGGGACTTTGATCCCTGAGACCTTTAGACAAGGGTTTCTGCATGCTATTCGGCTACGGGTCCCGGTACTGGTGGCATGCCGCCCACCCTACGAGGAGTGCTGCCAGTGGCCAATTCGACCTTCGCCCCCCTCCCGTACCAAACCAGGTGGGGAATTTCACAAATGCAAGCTAACAAATCAAAGGCACTTAAAACCAATAAAAGACATGCAAGTAGACACTGAGACATAAAGGACACATAACAGACAACCTTGAACAACACGTCGTGATGTATTCAAATGGTAAACCGTCCTGCAACAGATTTCTTGAGGACACTGAAAATGGTGGTAAGGAATTTGCAGCGCCAAAGCGAAATCTGGCATTTCAACTGTCTTTTGCCATTTCTTCACCACTTCTGTCGATTAAAAGGCAATTCCAGCAATTCTGGATTTGTGATTTTCCTCGAAATATGAAAATTGTCACGATATACATTGTTATTGCTTTCCACGAAATACCTCCTTTTTCTCGTGATTACATGCAAAAACTGCTTGGAAAGGCAGTGATGTGCACACGTAAGATTTTTGAAAACGAAGCAGTCTTTCCGCTTTCACATTTCGATTCCATTTGGAGTTCATTCACATCACTTTTCTGATGTTTTTTCATGAATAATTCCATTTCAAAAATCGCTAAAAAAACGTCTCACACGTTCTCGCCTTTTTTCCACTGCCAAATAACGATTTTTTTCACTTTTCAGAAAAAGTTTCCTACTCGTAAAAATTACCACCATTTTCAGCATGCTCTCCAGATTACAAGCAAAAGAAGGACAAAAATTGTGCAAGCAACGTGTTGCACAACTTCGAACGATCTATCTGCCCTCACACTGCAGTTGCGTGACCCGATTTCAAAGCCACAGCGCTGCGCAAAAGGGGTGTAAAACTAGCAAATGTCGAATTGTATGGGAAAGACAGCGTTCTTGCCCAGGATGAACCACCATGCTGCAAACTTTTTTTTAACTGGTTCACATTTTAAGCCACATCAGAATGGACAGATTTTTTCAATCAGCTTTTTCTGATCGTTTGCCCAAATTGAATTGTAACTTGCAAAACAGTCGATGCTCCACAGCTCTCCCTTGCATATTGCTGCAAGTGACAATCTGTTTTGGACAGACCATCTGAAAGAGCCTGCTGCAAAAAAATCTGTCCATTCTGACGTGGCTTTAGGTTAAAAAAGATCAAATTTTGTGATGGATTTCAAGCATTTTTACATGCAAAAAGGTGTAATCTTTTAACATCGGTTGCACCATATTCAGTCGGGCCTTTGAAAAAAATCTCAATGTGTGAGTGGAGTTGTTCCACACTCAGTTTATTTCTCTGCAAGTGACACCGTTTGACATAACTACGAGATCCAAGAATCAAGACAGCATTTTTGTGAAGGGCTCAGCACCTTTACTGCCTGGCGTTGACCAAGAACACAGTTTTTCAACGAGATCCAAAAACGTTTTGGGATATCATATTTAACCCTTGTGTTGTTTGCTGATTTTGCCACCCGACACAGTGCAACATACTGGTCATAGCATGACTTTGATTAACCGTATTTAAAAACTATCCACCGCTCAAAACCCCTTAAAAACTATCAACTAAGGATTTCAGCATCACCCAGGATTTATTTATTATGGCAATTCTTTCCAAAGACACACAAGCAGTTGCAATTTACAACCTATCCCCAACCTGCAACCGCAACAAAGTTCATTTAAACCAAGAGTGTACAGATTGCAATGGGAACAGCACACAAGGAAATGCATCGTAGAGATAACGAACACCATTAATGGTAGAACATGGCATGTTTTCAACACACCAACTTTCAGTTTTTTCTGGATAGTTTTGCTTGAGGAGAGCAATTGTAAACCATTTCAAATTCATGATGAAATTTGAACATTGAATAATTGCTTGCTGGAGTTGGAATGTATGCGGCTAAAAACCGTTACAAAGAAAGATGCAATGTAAGAGCTTGTTGCATTCTTTTGTCCAATTCTTTTGCGTCTATTATGTTTACATCTCTCCCTCTCCCTTTCTCTCCCTCCCTCCCTCCCTCCCCTCTCTCTTGCGTTGAAAAGTCTCTCAAGGGATTTTCAGTTTTCCTTCTTTTTGCCAGACTCATGTGGCATTCTGGCAGTCAGGATTGAACATACACACTCCACTCCAAGTTCCACATTACAAAACTCAAAAACTATATTTCTCTAAAGACAAAATAATTGACAAACAAAACAACCCTAATTTCCCCAAAAACTGAATCGGTGAAGATAACACTCTTAAGCAATTTAGTGTTTCTGGATTACTAGCTCCCCCTCTGAACTATAAAACTATCATGCTTACCGATCAGTTTCCAAAATTAAGTGGTAAAAACTAACTAATATCACAGCGACTTCAAAATTGTAAATAGGTGACAAACTGTGAACATCTGAACATCCGAATCGAATGAACATCCAAATTCAGAATGCAATTAAACGTTTTGCAGGCAATCAACCAAGGCAACGCACATGCACAAAAAATGGTCCCTGGAAAGGCCAGACACAACATCAAACTATGTTATACATTTCTGGACATTAATTTGGACATCCAGTCAACAGTCAATCCGTTAAAACAACATCTAAATTGGTGCTATAAACTTTGTGGCATTTATAAACACCATCTAAATTGGTGCTATAAACTTTGTGGCATTTATAAACACCATCTAAATTGGTGCTATAAACTTTGTGGCATTTATAAACACCATCTAAATTGGTGCTATAAACTTTGTGGCATTTATAAACAATAAGGCATAAATATAACGAATGGTTAACAGCAATAGCTGCTACAAAAGGGTTGACACGTTTAGGGTCTTTTCTTTTTCATTTGTTAGCCGTTTTTGTCGAAACTTTCAGGGTCTGTTGGGAATTTTAGTTGCAATCTCTCTGCAAAATTTCATCACACTGGCTCTGTTAGTTTTCATACAGGAGATAAATTACTAACACAATTACAATGAATTAGTGGCGCACATTGTAGCATAAGAGGATCATAGACACCATGAGTGACAGCAACTCAAAATGAACCAAACAAGCTGAAGGCAGAATGTAAAAAAAAATTGACTTTTTTATCCACATTTAGTCGACTAGCTACCCAAGCGAGAGAAACATAAAAAGGAGGGGTGAGGCTGCTGTTCTAAAGAAATACGAGATAGATAAGTTGATAAAAGAAAGTTGCATTTCTGGTTTCACTGAAAGAGTCCTGGCACATTTTAACATAAGTGTGCCAATTTGCAACTTTCCAGTCCTGCAATTGGCTGAGAAACGCATACCGATAAGCAGGCATAACTCAAAAAAACACAAAGCATCAAAAAAGCAACTTGAAAAATCAACTGATTTTCTTGGAATTTTGCATCGACGTTTCAAAATCGACAAATATTTTTGACTCCACATCTCTGTCTGAATGGACGCACAAATTGTCAAAATTATTGAAATGTGTCTGGGTGAGGAACAGAGGAACAAGTGAAAGTGTCGATTACTTTTACCAAATATTGATACTCGTATATGAACATTTTTTAAAAAAAAAAAGAACAAAAAAAAAAACGAGGAAACTGACCAACAAAGACTTGCAGGCACAAGCACCTGGGTTGCAGTTCGGAATACCTGCCGACATTTGAAAAAAGCTGAACTGGACGAGTTTTCACACACGCTCAAGTGGCCAAAATAGGACAGTAAGTTGAGGAAGATGTGGGTAGGGTAGCATAGGTTAGGAAAGGTGTGTTTGGACAGGTTAGGTTGGGTTAGGTCAGGTTAGATTAGGTTTAGTTAGCTTTAAGTATATCAGAGAGCAATGGTGATAACTCGTTCAGTTCAATGTCGGCCGGTATTCCGAACTGTTACCCACTTATGGATGCAAACAGAAAATCGATTTTTAATGGAAAACCCCTTATCTAAGCAGTTCTGCAATGAGATGATGATGAGAGGATGCGGTAAAAATTTTCCCTGAAGATCTTCCACACCTCTCTTTATTTGGTACAGAGCTCTTGGGCTGCAAGGAGTGGGTTTTTTATCTGGCTTTCGTGCTGACTTTTAGAGACTCCCCGAGCAGCAGTTACCATTACCAGAGTTCTGTTTCGAACTTGCGCTCGATAAAGCCCACGTGTGCAGTGGCGAAACATCGCCATTTACAATATTTAAGAATGGTTAGCAGCCCATTTCTTACATTATTGTTGTCCTTGCACTGTTTTACACGAAAATCAGGGTTGCCAGCCATTTCCCAGATCTCAATTCCCTGACTTTTCCAGGTCCGTTGCCAGGAAATTCCAGACCCTTTTCTGGCCCGATGTCTCATAAAACTGTTAATTTTCAGGATTTTCATGAAAGAATGCCAAGAATTCCACAACTTGATGAAAACCATCTTAAAAAAGAAAAAAAGCATTTTTGACAAAAAATGGCTCGAATGTTCCAAAACAGAGGCTCAAACTGAGTGATGTGACTGGAAAAATCCCTGTTGGCATTTCGGTATCCCTGACTTTTCCAGGTTTCGCAGCAAAAGCCCTTGAAATCCCTGACTGGTATTCCAGGTTCTTTTTTCAAAATCCCTGACTTTTCCAGGTTCTCCAGGTCGCTGGCAACCCTGAAACGGCTTCAAACCCGGCAAGAAGACTGCTGCGACATTCAATTCAAGGGAAGCTGCATCAGACTGCACCGTCGTACACTGGTGAGCAAAATGCAGCTTGACTTCATTCCTCATGAACCGCTTTCCCCGCAGTGGATGAGGCGACGCATCATGAGCTGGAGATGCGCATCCAGAACCGTAGCTGGCATTTTGACCAGTTTCACTGGGCAAATGAGGCTCGTCCAGCCCGCACAGTTACCCAGGAATGAATGCTGCACTATTTTGGAAAATGCTGCAGAAACATGTTTCAAACCAGAAGAATCGTTTTCATTTGTGGTTGGCAGAGAAAAAACATTTTACATGCAATCGACATTGGATGAATAAGATTTTCATTCCATCGGCAACAAAGCGTATTTACATGATGTGTACATCCAGCATAACAGAAAGAAAAGATCTCATCTCCACGCAGGATCAATGAATGGTCCCACAGGACCCACACAACAATGGCAACAGTGTTATTATTTATAATGATTATAATAATTAATGATTATAATAATAATAATAATTATACATTAACAAAAATGTATGTCTAATTAATTGACACTCTCTCTCTGAAAAATAAAGCCAGTCAGTCTTTCGGAAATGTCATTTAACATTTGAAAATATCAACTATTATGAGCTATCGAGTCGTGAAATAAAAGAAAGGCCTTAGGCGCCGCTAAGTGGCAAACCAGAGAGAAAGTTCGAAGCAGCCATCCAATGGCAACAAGAAAGATAAGAGGCTGCTAAGTGGCCAAATAGAGAAAGTCTGACGAAGCAATCAAGTAGCAGAGAAAGACAAAGGCTAAAGGGAGTCACAGTGGCAGAAATAAGAACTTGAAAGTTCAAAGGAGCAGTGCCCAGTCAGAAAAGAAAGACAAGGGTGGGAGAGCATTTAGTTTAAAGAGAGCCACCTACCTATCAGGCTGCAATGGCACAAACATAAGTTTGGAAGATGTGCCAAGCCTTGAGGGATTAGAGCACATTAAAATAAAGGATCGCATGCAGGCAACAGTTTTGCACTGTATCATCAAAGCCACATGGCTGACAATGAGATTGATTACTACAGGGTCATTCATCACACTTTCAACGGCTGTGCGATGCCTCATTGTGTCGCAGGCATACCAAGCAAATGGCCCCAACCCAGAACACACAAAACAGATACATCAATAACATCGGATAATGGTTTACTGGTCAGCACATGGTACACAGCGGCGTAAACGGTTTAACAGTGACATTACCCAAGTGTCAGGAGAGCATGAGTTGGAAACGCCCACTGGTTCTTTCATTTCGGATTTATTACAGAGCACATTTCAACTCTTAAAAGAAGTCATTCCATGTTTTCAAATGACCCTCAGCACCATTCTAGATCTTTGTTGAAAAGAAACTCACAAATAAATTACTCGCATTATTTGCCGCGAGAATTAAAACCCTTTACGGCAAATGAACTAAAAGATCGCAATACAGAACGAATAGGAATTTACCGGACAGATAATGCAATTGTTTTTCGCTTTTGTCACTGCCAGTGCGGAATATAACTCGGTCGAAAATCTGATATGAGTTCGGCAATCAGACAGTCACTGCAATAAGGTACTGGGTACACCACATTTAGATGGAATAATCGTCCTGCCCGATTCAGTGTTTCGGTGGCTCAAAATGTGCTCCATCTGCTGGAAACGCTGGTCCCGTTCTTGAAATACATTGCTGATCATGGCAGGCGTGATGGCATTTGAGATCCTCAAATGACCACCCATTCTTCTAAGTTGTTTGCACGAGCCGGGTACACATTTTGATTTCAGGTGTCCCATAATAATATGGAGACAGGTCTGGTGACCTCGGAGGCCACGACATCGACCCTACACGGCTAATCTACCTTCCTGGAAGTTGCTCATTAAGGTGTATAACTGTATAGTTGCGGGCGAGGACACTGAAGTGGGCAGGTGCGCCACCATGTTGAAGGAAGCAATAATTGGCTGTTATCTGGTGGTGCACTCTTCGGAACACTTCCTCCTGTAACAACTGCACGTACCTTTCTCCATTGAGGTTCGCCTTCAATAAAAAACGTAAATTTTTTGGATATGGTAGGTGTGGCTTTCCACTAGTGTGAATTGGTTCTGAACCAAAACCTGTGCCAAGAACACGTTCAACCACGCAAGCAAGCAACCGGCACACCGTGTATGCGACCTGGCGAACGTTGCAACGAACACATTGGCGGCGGGCGCGATTATTCAGGAATTCCGAACAAGGCACCCCGCCTTCGCCTTCGCCTTCGGGTCAAACGCCGGCACGAGAAGCGGTCAACAGGTTGCTATCCACCGCGGAGCATGCCGCAATTCAAACACACATTTCGCTTCACATTACAACCTCGAAGGCGCTGCCTGCTAATGAATGGCAAAAAATCCAGTTGAAACCTTACGATCAAACCTGGTGGACATCTGAAGTGTTAATTTTTATTTATTCTGTATATTACGCAGCACACCTGGAATTCAGTACACAAAAAAAATGTTAGAAAGAAGTTGCTGTGCTTTGCTTCCACCACAAACCAAGAGAGAAAACAAAAATCAAAACTCACTCTGCGGATCGATTTCGCTGTCTCATTGACAGCATCATCAACGCAACTGACGACGGTTCTTCGAGTTGGCTAAAATCCGCACCAGTGAAGGACACCTGGGCACGCGCCTCACACTGGAGTCCATTGAGATCCTAAAAACCAGAAACGCCATCAACATCCGTGAATCAGTGGGCCTGCCCAATGTCTGGCACAGCCTCCTTGGAACTGATACCCCGAGGTTTCCTGCAATTCCAATCCCAATTCAAATTTCGGACTTTCAGTTGCCAGCCGAGATCATTGCCGACATTTCAGGTGTAGCAGACGATGCCAATTCGGAGAACCGGCGTCGTCAGTTGCGTTGAGGATGCTGTCAATGAGACAGCGAAATCGATCCGCAGAGTGAGTTTTAATTTTGTTTCTCTCTTGGTTTGTGGTGGAAGCAAAGTGCAGCAACTTCTTTCCAACATCAAGCAGGGTGGCCACAGAAATTTTGTATTCAAATTCCATGATTTTCCAGAAAATTTTCAACACTTTTCCAGAAATCAATTTAAGCAATTAAATGAGATAAAAAAGCGATCCAAAACAAAAATGCATCGACCGTGTCTTCATGGCTTCCACCACCCCTGCAGCCAAGCATGTATCCACACTATTGTGCATTTTTCCTTGCTTTTCTTTTGAAAACTGAAATTAAAAACAGGGAGTCCCAAAAACATTTCACCAACATTTGTGGAGATGTTCCTGATGGCAAAAACAAACAGAAATTAATCATTAAAAATTTGCTCCGGGCCCCAATTTCCATGTAATGCTCCCCCCAAAAATGGGCCCATTCATGGGGAGGTAAGATTTCATCGTAGACCCGTCAAATTTACAGGACAGGTTCTACGGAACAAGTAAAACATAAAAAATTCAGTGACGAAATAACCGAGGTTATTCCACATTCACGCAGTGGCCTTCCAAAAAAGCCCTATTTGTGGTTGTCTTGGGTTAACTGAGATAATAGTGGATTGCTGCACCAGCAGAAGGACAGATTCCCAAAGATAAGATGAACAAAAATTTTTCAGCAAAAAATGTGCTCTGATCCCCCATTCCGTGCAATAACCACCCAAAACCGGTGAAAACCATTTCTTTTGCAGGGGGTTCAATCAGTTGCTATGGCAACCACTGGGTTGCCATGAAAAATAGACATTTTCACCAGTTTGTGGGTGGATATTGCTTGGAAATGGGGGGTCGGAGCACATTTTTTGACTGAACAATTTTTCTTCACCTTATCTTTGGGAATCTGTCCTCAAAATTGGCTCTGGTGCAGCGATCCACCATTCATTCATTCTCAGTTCACCCAAGACAACCACACATTCGGCTTTTTTTTGCATCTTGGGGGGGCACTACGTGAAAGTGGAGGCTCGGAGGTTAGGTATTTCGTCGCAACATTTTATGTTTTACCTACTTGTTCCGTAGAACCTGTCCTGAAAATTTGACGGATCTACGATGAAATCTTACCTCCCCCATGATCACCCCAAATTGGCCCATTTTTGGGGGTCTTTTGGGGGGCATTGCATAGAAATAGGGGTCCGGAGCAATTTTTTACTGATTAATTTCGATTTTTTGCCATCAGGAACAGGTATCGCCATGAATTTTGGCTAAATGTTTTTGGGATACTCTGTATATCATTGTAATCAAATTTCATATTCAAAAGTTTTCATGTGGCAACACCGACATCAACCTTCTAAAATGTGCAAAGAACATCTTCGTCTTCAACATTCAGGGTGTTCAGCAGACCTGGGTTTTCTGCCACTTTCTCAAGCGATGAACTCACAAATTTCTTCAGTAGATGCTATCCAGAAACAATTTCAGGCAGGGAAGAAGAACCTTAGCACGTCTGGCAACCTTGGCATCCCACTTTTGAGCACAAAACTTGAATGGAAACAGTGAATTTTTAGCTGTTTCATTTTCTTCTGGTCACTGACTTGGCATTGGTCAGTCACTTTGCATTTTCCATGATTTCAGGCAGAAATTACAAGGATTCCATGATTTTCCATTATTTTCCAGAGCCATGTCAATTCCATGATTTTCCTGATTTTCCAGAATGTGGCCACCCTGATCAAGATGCCTTCCACGAGCTTCAAACAAATTCACAAAAAAAATTTGGTAATTTTGAGAACTAGTGCAATCCTGGATTTTAGATTAAAGCACAAAAAATATCGTAAAACAAAACAGGAAGGACACAACCAGTGATGAAGGATTTTGAAGATCAGATGTATAAATTGAAATGGAAAGTCGAATCTCAGTGCAAAGGTCCTCAATCCTCAGCGAAAGGTCCATATTTTGAGATTTTTTGGACAAGATGGCAAATGGTGCCTATCAATCATGCCAAGAATGACAACAAATCCGAAAAGAGAATAGAAGGAATGCCAGAAACCTGACGGGTGATTCAAGTTGAGATCGCACTTACCTGGTGAGTTTTTATCGATTTCCATTGCACTTGGACAGAATCCGACTCACATTGTAGTCCCATCATCACGGACCCATTTTCAGAGCCAAAAATGGTAGTAAGGAATTGGCAATGCCAAAACTTTCAACAATTGAGATTTCTTTACCATTTCAGTCGACTGAAAGCCAATTCTAGCAATTCTGGACGCACGATTTTCGACAAAGTTCTTAAATTTCTGTGAAATACATTGTTTTCGACGAAATACCTCACATTTCTCTAAATACATGAAAAAAAGCCGCGCTTTTCCTATCTTTTTTCTAAAGCTGCAGCTGCAGCGCAGTGCACACAATAGATTTGAAAACAAAGCAGCCTTTCTGCTTTCACATTGCGATTCCATTTTGATCACATCACTTTTTTGATTTTGTTTGCAAAATTTCAATAATCCCATTGCAAGAACTACAAGTATGTAAAAAGCATTTTTGACAGTTTCAAGTCATTTTTCCACTGCCAAATAACGAATCGTTCCAGCGAAATCTTTCAGACTTTCGAGCGAAATCTTTCCAGATTGCTCTGGTCATCTCTGAAGACAAGACCGCAATGGCCAATGGCAATGTGAACCAGATTCGATCCGGCGTGGACTGAACGGAAATCGTCGAATTCACTTGGGGCAAGAGGCAAGAGTGACCGAGGTCAAATCCTGCATGTTAATACAAGAGAATCACTCTCCGGACCGTAAGTACAAGAGACTCAGTTAAAAATGCCACCAGCATCATGACTTTGCAAGCAATAAAAACTGAGATTGCGAAACAGAGCCGTAAGAAAACAACATGAACTGGTGCTTACCAAATTGCAAAATGACAAACAACAAAATAGAACTCCTCAAATCGGACTAGGAACACAAAAATAAAACAACGCACTGTTCAACTGCAAAAACATGAATATGATACATTTCTTGACAAAATGAATCCATGACAGATACATGGAATAAAACTTGACCGAGAGAACACAGTAATTCATCAAAATGTAACTGATACGTTTTTTGTTGCAAACTTCCGAAAAAAAAATAAAAAATAAAAAGCCTCCAAAAACCACTGATGTTTTGAGTCCACAGTGGCATGAATCGTTACAATCAACCAACTGCTTTTTACCACAGGCATTTTGGCACCAAAATTTTTATATCTCGACAAAATTCGACACGAGTCAGATTCGTTGAGGTCAAGCCACCTCAAGAGTGATGCGCAACACAGAAAGGATTCTTCGCAACTTGCACACAGAGAGCTCTGCAAGTTGAGCAGTTCAAAAATGCATGGCAAATGGCAAGTGACATGTTGACAACAGAAAATGCACGTGGCACATTGAAAGAATACGGCAGCCATCGATCACCCACGCAGGCAAGCAGCAGCACGATAAAACCCTCAAAAATCCTCAACACAACAAAACAAAAGACAAAACAATAACAACGTTGCTTGAGACCCAAATGCCAATGACGGCGCCATCACGTCAAACCAATTTCCTTGTGAATGGCAAATTGGCAAGAAAGCATTAAAATAATAATATCTCTTTGCCGATGGCTGGCAATTCCAACGGGATAGCATCCTGTGCTGACTAGGCAATGATCGCAGTGACGGTCGCATCAGCGATCGGAGGATGGCTGCTGTCGGACCTCCTCAAACTGGAAGCTCTCTTTGACAGTCAGCACGACTCATCTCCGTCGCATCGTCCAATAGTAGCCGCATCGCAGACAACGCAACCTAAGGCATCGGAGAGAAAAAAATTGCAAGCTGTGTTGGAGACCCTTCTACTCTAATGGAGCCATTGAAAAAAACATAGAAAAAGAAATAAAAATAAAAGACTTACCCATCGTGAATCTTTTTTTTTTAAGATTGTGACGAGAAGTGTCAGTTGCAGTGTTATGGACTCTTTTCTCTGATATTTTTTCACTCTATGGATAGAGCCATGCAAAATTCGTTTTTTTTTTTTTTTTTGAAAATCGTTTTTCAGATTTAAAAATTCGTTTTTTCCATATTGAATTTTGCGTTTTGCCAATTTTCTCTGTTTTTGCTATTGGCCCGAGACCCCCCTGTCATCTGAGGTCTCCTGTAGACCCTCTGGAGTGCCAGTGCTGTCCTAGCCAAGAGAGTATCTGTTCGGGGCAAGAAGAAATGGCAATCAGTGTGTACCTACAGGGACCAATCGTGTCCAATTCAAATTATGCAAATTTTACCCTCTGCAATTTCATGACTTTTGATGTCCGACCTTGTATAAAACCCTCGAATTTGAAAATGTTGCACTTTTCCGAACACTATCTGCAGGATAAAAGCAAGCATTACGCAGAGATGAAGTGAAAACTATTGTCAGGAAACGCCAATGCTAGGACAAAGTTGCTGGGCACATGAAAACAGCATGTGTCACCATCTGCCGAATTAATTGCAAGTGTTTAGCAAGTACAAAATTTAAAAGCAACAAAAACTGGGCTC
This sequence comes from Sinentomon sp. SZTP_YWyxl, assembly GCA_030068105.1. Lineage (NCBI taxonomy): Eukaryota > Metazoa > Arthropoda > Protura > Sinentomata > Sinentomidae > Sinentomon > Sinentomon sp. SZTP_YWyxl. The sequence goes on from JASGXE010020772.1 coordinate 37,741, forward strand.
GGGATGGATTTTTGCCACGAAGTTGCATTGGGATTGAGATGAAAATATTGAAGGGTTGGTAAAAAACAGGAACTTGAACATTTGAAATTCAGACACAATTGTTTTGACAGCACACCTCTCAGTCACTGCAATGATACGAATTTTCCAGAGCAATTCTGTGGCATTCATATGTTCATGAAGGGGCAACTAAGAAACAGTCACTCTGGCACTGGCTAGAGTTATGATGGGACAAGATGAAAATGAATGCGCGCTGCTACCAGCACAAGCGCTTCCATAGCGGAGTAAAACATTTTCGCTGAGCTGTGGCACAAGGTATTGGCGGCTGAACTCCCCACAACAGTGCCTGTTTGCCTCTCTGCCAACAGGCGAGAGAAAGAGATGAAAACCGGGAGTGTGCTGATGGCCTGACGCATCCATTCGAGAAAGAGCGCAATTTCGGAATCCAGTGGGTTTCAGATGCAGAACTTTGGCGTCCTGGCGCATCCCCAGTCGACAGATTTTCCGCGCGAAGTGCGAGTTTTGAGAAGTCGGCTATTTCACGGATGTGCATCCATGCGGAGAAAACATTTTCGCTCAGCTGTAGCACATGGAATTGGCAGCTGAACACCCCGCAACAGGCACAAGCCTCTGCCAAAAGGCGAGAGGAAGAGATGAAAAACGGGAGTGCGCTGATGGCCTGGCGCATCCAGTCGAAAAATTTTCCGCGGACGCGAATTGCGATTTTTGAGAAATCGGCGAATTTCGCGGAAATCGGCGACATTTCAGGCGATTTCGTTTTTATTGCGCAATGAGCCAGAATTCGTTTCATTTCGCGAATTCAAAACAGCTTCGTTTGGACGAAAATTTGTGTATTTCGCAAAGATTTTTGAAAAGAATAGGCATTTTTGCAGATTCGCAAATTTGGTCGAAATTCGCATTTGCGAATTTTGCATGGCTCTATCTATGATGGATCATTTCGCACACTTTCATTAACTTTCTTTTCATTTATTTCTATTTTACTTTTTGCCTCAACATATTTTACTGTCAGTTTTTCTCATTCACTGGCTCATCAATTTTTCATTTTGTCAGCATTTCTTTCTCTTCTGGCTCATAATTTTTTTCCAACTATCAATTTTTCAA